>WBNO01021260.1:0-17597 GCA_013400575.1 Peucedramus taeniatus | reverse complement strand
TGCAAATGATGCAAATGCAAAAAATGCTCATTATAAAATTAAAATCACTGACAGTGTACCAATATTGAATTTTGAAATATTCTTAATGCAGCTCTACTGGTATCTTGAAAATGATCTAGAAAAGACTCTTTCAACTGTGATAACAGACTGATCATTTGAAATATCTGCTATTTCCCTGAACAATTTCTTACATGCTATGGAAGACCTATGGGTGAATTTGAAAGGAAAAAAACAAACCTGTTTTTGTTTTATGTCACTCTAATCTAATTAACATGAGCAACTCTTTAATTTTTTTCTATAGATGTTATGTCACTTTACAGAAATGTATGCATTTTATAGATACAAAAATGTTTTAAGAAGTCTGTTCTTTCATGTTATGCTGGAATTGTTTTTATATTCTCCATTTGTCTTATGTTTTACATCTGGAAGGCCAGGATGAGAAATTGAGAAGCTCATTTTGCATGGACTTGCATTTTAGTGACAGGTAAAGCACTTTATTGAGATTCTGTTTAAACAATTATTATTGTGTGAGACTGAGGACACTACAAGATGTTATAGCCAAAAAGTGACTTTCAAAAAAGATTCCTAAAATGTAGTTATGCAGAAGTCTCACAGCTGCTTGAAAATCAGAATATTATTTGCGGATTGTTTTAGGTCTTCATTTCTTCCTGGACAGTTTTTCAGTCTTCAGATGGTATTCTCAGTAGAAAAGAGACTTTCAAGGATTGGTACAGGTCTCTGAGGCTCTTGATTTTCCTTCTAGTTCCATGGAGCAGCTCTGATAGTCTGTAGTTCAGTATCAGTATCAGAGTATCAGTAGCTCAGTCTGAGTAGAATTCCCTCCAAATCACAGGTTACTTAGGTGGGGTAAAGTATTCCAAGAACTTTGATGGGACCTTTCCTTGGATGTTTCCAGGTTTTCAGCAGAGAAACCATTTTCCTGTGGTACTTTATCCTCCCCAGAACAGTCAGTGGGACATTGGAGAATGGTAATATGCATACATGGTAAGCAGTTGCAGTTTATGAAATCACCAATTAAATTGTGTAGCAGTTTTCTTCCACACCTTTGCTTTTCCTCACCAGCTTTAGAAGTACAAAACCAGAGGTTAGGCTGATATCAGAGGAGGTACAAATTCAGCCAGGCTTCATCCTCCTGGAGTAAAGATTCAGATAATGGGTTTGTGTTTCATTAGTAGTTTGTCTTTATAAACAAAGTTTCTTCAGTTTCTTCAGGTTGAATTTCATACTGAAAACAAGGTTCAAGTCAACAATATGTTTGTTGGTGTTGCTTTGAGAAAGATTGATTCTTTCATTTATTCCTTTGCTCCTACAATGACTGAAATGCATTATTTCCCCTAAAATGATAGGAGTGTGATAACTGTAATGAGCAAAGCCAGGTAGTTCCATTTTGGCTCCTCACTGAAAAAGTAGAAATAAAAGGAAGGAACAAATGAAATAAACTTCAGTACTTACCTCGTTTTGGTTTTGGAGAACTGGGAAAAGCCCATTAATTTTTTTTTCCTTTTTTCTTCTTCATTTTAGGTTCTGAAGGAAATGCTCACCTTTTTAGCCATCAGGTGGTCAATGAATATTCTTTTAGAGTAGGGGAGGCAATATGGATCTGTACCAGCTGTTGTCTCCATCTGTTGCATTTTCCTAATTTTGCATTGTAATTTTCCTTTAATATGGAATTGCTGTACTTCTTCCCTTTCTGACCACCCTCCTTTATTCTGGATAGCATCCTGGACAGGAAGACAAATACAACTTGTGATGGAGAGAAAATACTGTCTGTGCTTCCTTTTTGAGCCCTGATAGCAATTTCTGGAAATTTAATAATTTCTTTAATGCCAGTTTTTAAACAGCTAAACTTGCAAACAGACTAGGGGAAAAAATAAAATTCAGTGTTGTAGTATTGAATGCTAAGAAAACCAAATTGAGGATATGGAACCTTGCCAAACTAATAAAGTGATTCTTATTTAGCTCTGTAGGGATTTTTATTGACCTTCAATGTCTATACACATGATTAGATCCTTAGCAGAAGTAAGAAGTTGCTATGGCCTCCCAGAAATACCCAGTGTTGTTTTAATAGTCCTCTGAGGCTCACTGAAGGCAGCAAAGACACAAAAGGTCACGGGGTATTGCTGAGGTGGTTAAACTGCAAGTCTTCCCTTTATTCCTGAAGTTACCAAGTGAATACTTCTTACAGATTTCTGTGTCACGTGAGCAGTGCTGACAGACTTGATGTATCCAATCTGACGCATCAGTGAGTTATTTACCTGGGAATGTGTTGTAAGGAAAAGTAAAATCAAGAGAAACTAGTCAGTAATGTTTTCTAGGAGACCCATGATTTCTGGGATTCTCAGGAGAGCTGTGATTTTAAATTCTTGTCTGTGGGAAGTTGCCCCTCCTTTGTGTGTTGTGATTGACCTTGATATTTTCTCAGATGGATTCTTGTTACTGGCAAATGCTGATCAGGATGAACTTAGGTCCTAAAAATCCCCAAATGGCAAGAAGTACCTTTAAGTAATTTTACTTGTAGAAATATGAAAGTGGAGACTTTCCTGCATCACAAAGATTAGGGATAACAGCACCAAATAACTCCACAGCCTTTCAAAGTTCATTCTCTGAGTGTTCCTTTCAATGAAAAGGAACTTTACTGCATTCTCAGTAAAGCTGCCCAAAAATTATACTGATGCAGATGTAAAGAAATACTGTTAATGCTTTAATCCTCTAAGAGAACTTGACTTCCATAATCTGCAGAGGGAGAGTGCCATAGGGAAAAAAGCAGATTTGAGTTATGACTGGAAATGTAAGCTTTGAAATAAGAGATTGTTAGAAGGTACACTGCACTTCATAAGTAATGTACTCAGTGCTAGGAAGCTGGCAGCTGAGATTTCAGTGAAATATGAGGAGAAAATAATATCAAACAATATGATCTCTATATACTTTTACAGGCCAAGCACAAATAAAAATCAGTCTCTGTTATGACAGTGTGAAATATAAAATGTAAAGCTGAATACAATATTCTGGAAAGTAAACAGTCAGAGGAGACCATCTTAGCTGAAGTGAGTGGATCAGGAGGCTCATGTGGTGTTTCAAGCCTGTGGTGCTTGAAGGGATCAAAATTCTCCAGACCTTTGCTCTCCTGTTCTTTCCTACATTGCCAGAAGCTAACAGAGGAAAGACTTAGAGCAACTAACATTTAAAAGTGTTCAAATAGTTCTGTATTCAGGTAGGTCTGTGTTAATGATTGAGAATGACAGAAATACTTGAAGGAGAAATATTCAGGGTGCCAAAGATACATCCTGTTCAACTGTTCAACTTTTCTCTTCACCCTACCTAAAAAGTGGAGTTTGGGAACCACAAGTTTTATTTTAAATGATGCTGCAGATGTGCTCTACTTCTCCAATAACTCAAGGAGAGGTAAACAAAACTCTTATTCCCCAACCTGCAGACAGGGTTGGCAGGTGACAGATGAGGTCTGCTTGCTGACAGTGTAATTACTGGAGGTCAGAGCAGGGACAGTGTAAGCTGATCATTATTCACGTACAGCGTTGCATGGGTAATTGGGTGGGTTACACTCTCTGGCAAGGCAAATGTTCAAACTGCTTGAAGGTGAGGAATATCCTCGTGGATACATTTTTTCTCCTTAAGGGTCTCATTCAAAACTGGTTAAAGTCAGTGACTGATGAATTTCAGTATTTTTGAGTTTGGTATTGAGATCTGAAAAGTGCAGGGTGCCTGAGTTTATCTTTCCTTCTTTGGAAGGAGTGCAGAGTACACTGTAAATGGCTTCTCTCAGCTAAGGCCTTCACCTTAGGGGCAGTGTGTTTGCTCTACCATTCCCTTGCTTGTTTAAATTACTCCTACACATTTCCACATGTTCTATGTGTGTTAATTTGCTTGTTATTTCACAGATGAAACATTGTCTTCCCTCTAAGGATTGCCATTTGCAGAGAATCATTCTTCTCAGTGTATTTCTCTTCTATTTTCTTAAGTACCATGCTGACCTGCCATGTTGGACCTGGACCAGAGCCTCACATCACAAAGGTAAGGTAATGGATTGAAAAGGCTCCTGGAAAGACTCCTGGCTTAGCTCCTGTAAGTACTGAGTTCAGTAAGAGTGGAGGGAGAGGGGAAACTGGAAGGAAGACAAGACAAACTATAAATATTCAGGTTACAAATTGTTGTCTCTGTGCATGGCATAGCAGAGAACAGTGTTTTGTTTTCCTTGGAACACCAAAATCCAATTGCAAGTATAGAAAAGGAAAGTATTTTAATTTTTTTTTGCTTGCCTCAACCAAAAGTTCTTAGCTCTTGATGTTCTGAGCATTTTTACAGGTCAGAATTGGTCACTAATATTAGGAGATTCAGATTTGCCATCTGATCTGTTCTGAAAAATTGGGCTGTACAGCAGCATGGTGCAGATCCTCAAACCTTCTCAGTATAAAGAAATGACAGAAATTGCCTCTTCCCTCTCTCTAAAGCTAAACATTTTATGTGTGAAACAGAGAACTTTGCTTGTGTTAGTCTGATAGATGTTTGTCTCTAACAGCAGCTGAAGTGCCTTGGCTAAGTAAACACTTGGTGTAAGTAAAAATGGATCCAGATCTGACCCCCTGTTCTTTTGGATATACTTTCCATGTGTTTGCTATTTTAATGGTTCAGTTCTTGAACATTTCTTTTTTAAGAAACAGAACTTTTACAAAGCAGTTCAATTTTTTTTTCCTTTTTTTTCCTCCTGGAAAGAAGTATTCTTAAATTAGTCCCATTAAAAATCTATTGTATTTTAGAAAGTGCACATGCCAGACTTTTTTCCCTCAGTAATGTGGAGTGGGAGAAACAGAAGCTTCACTGCATTAATGGATTGTGGGGAATACACTCAGCTACCCTCCAGCTTACAAGGCAAAATGTAGCAGCATACAAATCTATAATAAAAGGAATTGAGCTGCAGGAGGCTGTAATAAAATGATGGAAAATGAAATCTAGTTGCATACCACCATGACAAGTAATTTCTAATGGAATTCACTGATCAAACTCTGCTGCCCTGTGTAAGGCAGAGGAGTTGTTGAAGCCTTCCCTGAAGGCTTTGTGCTGACAATGCATTGGTGAGATAATCACACTCAGTAGTAGGGACCTTCCTAAGTGTGAGACTTACATGTATCAGAATTATGCTTGTGTTGGAAATGCTGGGATCTGCAAGCATTTCCCTCCAAATTTCACATATTGAATCCTTCTGTTAAAAATAAAAACTTTCTTGGCAAGCCAGTACTCTCTTAATTGAAATTATTCTTTAAAAAAAAAAATCTAAAATGTCAGACAACTTTGAGATAGTTACCTGTTTCACAGTGTACAATTAGTTGCATGCATTGAAAGATGCAAGATTGTCATCAGACTCATGGTGTGAAAACATGTTCTAAGTGAAAAAAATAATAAATCCATGCTGGATTATGGTTCTGATATTTTTATCTTTTTAAATGTTTCTGTGAGAAAATCATGACTTATAATAAGGAAAACTTAGCTGGATGAAAAGAATAAGTTTCAGGATGACTCTCCTTATGGAAGACATCCTAATTAAGTGTTGTACAATATTTGAGTGATAAGAAAAAGAATTGTATGGAATGTCAACAAAAAGTATTTTAAAGCATTTCAAAACTTTTAAAGTTATTTAACAGAGGTTTAGGTATTATCTACTTTGTTTTCTTTTTGCAAAGACGAAGGGAAAATTGGCCTGCTGCATCACAGTAATTAGTGTCATTAAGCTAATTGTTACACAGGCAGTGTAGCACTAGTCACTGTTTGAGCAATTCCTGGCCAATTTATCAATATCAGAGTCTTAATACTTTGATTAAAATCAGATGCATATGTCAAGTGGAACCTCGATTTTTTTGCTTCATGATAACAGATATTTGCCAAAATGGATCTATATAAGAGTTTTCTTTTTGGCAAGTTGAAAATGAGTCATGTCGAGGCACTAAGCCAGAGACTTTGAATCAGCTGGCAGAATGACAAAAAGCAGAATTATATTTAAGGGAAAGAAGTAAAGTTTCTCTTGGATGAAAGACCAAAATGATTTCTGGCAAGAGAAATTCCTATTGCCAAGGAAATGTAAAGGCTCATCTCTGCTCTCAGCTACCAGCACATCTAGTGTGGCTAGTAACAGCTTCTTCTGCTATGGAGTCATACCTGTCTCTGTGGCCTTTGTCCTTCTCGTCAAAACAACCTTAATTCTCTAATAATTTGCATGAGAGTGACCATTCCTGGTTCTTTTCTGAAATATTCCATTTGTGCATAAACATTACTAAAGTCTTAATTAATAACCATCCTGTAGTCCATGTGCCTGATCTACTTTCACTTCTATTTAACTTCAACTCCCCAAGGGACAAAATTGAGTCCTTTCTCAAAGCATATTAAAAAAAAGGATATAATGTTTTGGTATTCTGTTATTTCAGCTTTTAAATAAGTTTCCAACATTACTCAGTTGTAAATAAATATATTTCTTACTGTCAGGTGACCCTTCTGATCCTCATTTATCAGGAGAGCAAGAAATAATATAAATAAAATATTTTTAGCAATTCTACGTGGTTATACAATGACCGACTCTCACCAAGCACATAGGTCACTTCAGAAATCAGAGCCTCAGTAAGGGAGTACCTGACCTGAAAATAAGAAAAACTTTGAGAAGTTAGACTCCAATTAATTATTGTAGTGGTCCAAGCTTAGGTGACACACAATATGTATTGCTTTGGAATGATTGCCTGGAATGTCATGCAGGAAGTAGCACAGGAAAATGGTTAGGAAAATAATAATGAAAATGAAAAAATGACTGTTCCAAGGCCAGCTGTATCTAAAACTCTGAAGAGGATTGGTTTATCACTGTAGGTAATAAAATAATGCAGACACACACACAACAGGTCTTACCAAACCATCTTTGAGTTCTCCATTCTCCTATTCCCAGCTTCCAGCTCCCAATTCACACTGGTTTTAGCTAACACTTGACTTTACATTTTGAAAGGTAATGGAGGTGCAATTTTGTGGCTGGCCAATCATTCCTTGGTCTTGGTTCAAACCTGAGAGAGTAGGGAGGGTGGTGGGAAGGCAATGATCATCCACTTGCTTGTAACATGAAATCAGACACGACTTCTGCCCCTCAAAAAATGATTTCATCAGGCCTAGCACAGACAAAATGAACGTGTCCTGCCCTCTAAACACAGATATGGGCCTTTACATTATTTTATGAAAGCAACACTAATATCAACACAACAGAAAGCAAAGTAATATTGCTGAAAAAGAACATGCTAATTTCTAAAGACAAGATATCCTCAGAGTCCAAATCTTGAAATTCAAAGAGAAAAATAAAAGAGTTTGCACACTGGTGAAGATGCTGATTTTGATTTCAACCAGAAAGTGCAATAAACATGCCTGAGAAAAAGTTTTTGTACTGATATGTGCAGTTAATCCACTTCCTCACCTCTGTTTCCTGGTCACAGTGTTTCCCAATTAGATTTCTACTTCAGTACAGTTTCTATAGCAAGGAACTTGCATAAAAGAGAAGGAGGGGGAGATTTTCAAAGTACCCTTGCTAATTAGGTGTCCAGCACTCATTGATTTTGAATAGGAGCTAGGTCCCTCAGAACTCTTCATGCCTTTGAAAAATTCTCCTGTAATCTCTGCCAGTTCTCTGTACAGCCTCCAGCCTTCAAAGACTTCACGTCCACAGAAGAGACAGTGCAAGATGCCTGGGCTGCATTACCCTTCCTGTCAGAACTGCTAGTGACTACTGAAAGGTTCCAAAAGGACAGCCTATATGTTGTTGACAGAAAGGAACTTTAGGGCTCTTAATATTTTGCACATTAACTCCTTACCTGCTGCAATGCCTGCTTTAGTGTAACTTTAAACATAGGGGTTCAGTAGGTCTATGTGGGTTCAATGCATTTGACAATGCACTAAGCACCACTGCTTAATTCTCAGGGTTTAAGCAGTTTAAGAAACATTAAGTCAGAATCACAGCTTTAAATGACTCTGCTGTTTTCTAAAACTATGACTCATTTGTTAGGCCAGACAAGCTGGGAATTAGTTATTTCATGTACCATGCTCAATATCAAAGTTGAAATTGCATAGGTTTAAAAAGCATGAAGTATGTATTATTTCCCTTTCAAAAATCTATTTTACTGGCCAGTAGTCAACAACTATTTCCATATGATTCTAGGTATTCTCCTAGTCCTTCTGGAAACCTGCTGAAAGAACAGAATAAAAAATGAATGAGTCTTTTCAGAAAGCCTTTTTAGGAAAGGATTTTGTTTATTTTAATATCTAAAGGGATGTACAGCACACAGTGAATGTTCGCTGTCACACACCATTGATGCAGGAAAGCAAAATTTGTTCACCGCTCACTCTTAACTGTGGGGGACTTCTTGACTTATGGGCTAGGGAGAGGGAAAGGGAGGATTCTGTTCTGCAGATATCACTAGTAACAGGCACACACCTCTCATTAATGCCTGGTTGAATGCATTGCTGTACAAAATGTAATCACATAATGTGCAATCAAATTAGAAAGGACCTCGCTCTCCTATCTGTTCACTCATCTATGGTGAAATAATTGCTTCTTCACAATGAATTGTTAATAATGGCCCTTTAGATTTTGAATGCAACTAAAATGTTACATTCAAACTAAGCCCCCTCACTTACAGCATTCCATTATTTCAGCTGCTTGCAACAACTCCAGTTGAAGTGTCTGGGTTTATGTCACAAGGATTTCCTAAGTTAGATGCAGTCTTGGTTCTTCCAATTTTAGTCAGAACAAGGAAAAATAAAGCTAGTAAAAAACATTTCCATGGTTTCATCTTGTATCAATCTGCATCTTGAATGTTTCCACTGGTCTAAGAAATGACAGCAAAAAATCCAAACAAACGAACAAAACCCAAACAAACAACCCACAAACCCCCCACCATACCATCGTACTATTATTGTCCACAGAGGCAGTAACTGGAATGTACCAGGCCTATCCCAGGTGTGATCTCAGCTATTTAAAGGTAGGTAAAACTCCATAAAAATCTCTGAACAGCACACTGGCAAACATTCATCAGGACTCCGATTATTTCTACAAGTGTTCAGTGCACACATTTATCCTGTGGTGAACTGCCAACAAGAATTACTGTACCATTTCTATTAAAATTCTTGAAAAAAGAACCTGAAAGTAGTGGTGTAACATTCAAAAAGTTTTAAACATTTAAAATTAACTATGCTCGTTCATCCAAATCATAAGAACAAAGCTGAATTTGGGGTATTAAAAAGTACTTTTGCTGTACTTCTGTTATTTCAGCTTTTAAACAAGTTTCCAGCATCACTCAGATGTAAATAAATAGTTTAAAAATAGTTTTCTAGAAAATTATATTTTTAATGATCTGGATTATGCAATAAATATAGCCTTTTATCAGAACACAATCAAAACATTAGTGCTGCAGAAATTTTGCTAGGGTTGTTAGATGTTAACTTCCCTTTTCATTAAGTCAGCTGGAAGAATGGCAAGTTGTTTTAATCATTCATCTCCTGGCTCATTGGCAGTCACAATGTCTTTTTTTTGATCTTAAAACTAGCACTGAGGTTTTAAAGAAATTTCTTTTAATATAAATGAAAAAATACTGTCTGATTTTTAATCAACAGAAGTTCTTGAATTGTTAAGTACATATTTCTCTTTTTCACCACAGCTGTTGTGTGGGTATTGCTGTATTTTCTTTCAAAGACAAAACAAATTGAAGCCTTACCTATGTCTCTAGACTCTGCTAGATAAATAACTTTAAAGGATTTTTTATATTTTTAAATTCACCTGGGCTTCTTTGAAAGAAGGAAAAGTTATGGCACTGCCACCTTTGTGACTTGATTTGAGACAATCACTTTTCCTGCAATTTTCCAGCTAACCTGTAATGCCTGCTCTGAAATAATGTACACACAATTGCCTGAGGCCTATGCAAGGAGTCTGAATATGTCTTTTGTTCTAAATTTTCCAAAATAAATTGAATGAAAGCTCAGTGTTTGCTGACGTTACAGCTGTAAATAGAATATGGTGTCTAAGGCCAGAGTTCAGGAAAAGGGAGAAAAGCATGGAGCATTTTTCAAGGATTTTTGTTCACACATTTTCAGGTTTGCTTGCATCAAAGATTGCCCCCAAGCCTACAGGAAGGTATTTCATTATTTGCTTGTAACATTTGATGGTTTTTAGAAAATATTGCCTTTATGTTTGATCCAGTGTTAGGGAAAAGATCATTTCCATTTCTGGTTCTGCTTCATTTGATCTTCCTGAGGTAAGGAAATTGAAAGCACCCTTGATCATATTTTAGGCATACTATGCAGATTTCTTCCAGGAATGTTACTGATGAATTCATTTGGTTTAAAGCAAGCTGAAGTTTAGTGTCACCTGACTATAACTAATACAAAGATCACAAATACAGATAATTTTCTAGATTTGACATCACAGGGGACCTTGGAGAGCTCTTTCCCTAATTTCTGTATAAGTGTTCAACAAATTAATCTTCACTAGTTCTGTGTCTTGACAGCGACTTTTGATAATAAATAAACATCTTTTTTTCCCTAAAATATTGTAGCCCAGGAAAACAAGGATGATCAAAAAATTGCCTCTAGGTTCTTGGATACAGTGGTAAGTTGTTCATTTTCAGATTTTTATTTTTTGTTTACTTGAAGCAATTACTGACGCCTCTGAAAAGTAGCACATTCTGTTCACTAAATTCACTGTAAGGAAAATATTTACATGTTTTATACAGACCTGAGTCACTGGCACAGAACAACAAAGGTACCACAAGTGAATACATTTCACTTAATTGCGGGAGATGTGTGATTCTTCAAAGGGGAAAATTCAAATAGGTGACACTTCAAATGCAGGGAACTTTTGTTTCTTTAAACTATTAAATTAATAATAACCTTAGCATAAAAAACCCCAAACTTTTATTATTTTGATGACTAGAGGATGCTGATTTGTCTCATTTATTTAGCACAAGAAACATTTTAAAATGCAATAGCTTTGAGTTTGCTTGGTCTGTTTTCTTAAGAATTCTTCATAACCCAGAGGGAGGGGCAAGGATAAGAAAGGTAGGAGCTGAAGATGGTAGGGCAGTATCACCAATTCAATTTAATCTTAAATTCTAAAAGCCTTTCAAAATCAAATCAAATCTAGAGGGAAAAATTAGCATAAGAATCACTAGCAATAAAAATAAAGAGAAAGAATAAAGTAATTGCTTTTCACTAAAGTTTAAAGCAAAGCAATAACAGAGAAAATACTGCAGCTTAAAAAATGATTTTCCATTGTGGTGATTCATGTCTAGCCTCTAATAGGTGTTATTTCCCTCCTTTGCAGTAATGCATTCATTACATGCCCAATTTAGAGCAAAGTTAGCCACAGAATTCTTTATAAATATACAACAGTCACTCCTCAGCTCATCTTCAATGCTACATCAGCTTGACAACCCAGATGGCAACAGCGTAGCACGACAAGAAAATGTGCACAGTCCTTGTCTAATACTGTCTTATTAGCTGAAAGAATAGGCAAAAATGACAGCAGCTGATTGTGTAATTCATTAGTCCAGTTTCCAGTCCCTTTGGAATCAGCATTAAAATGCTTGTTGTTTGGAAAGAGGGCAATGTCAGGAACATTTGCATTTCACATGCACGCCCTGGATCATGATTAGTGCTGTGCTGGGAACACTGATCTGGTGGAGATCTTTGTGTTTTGGCACATGTCACATGCTGTGAGTCCAAACATGTCCTGTCAAACAGGAATCATTGGTAAGACCATTCTGATCTAGCAATGCTTCCACGCAGTCTTTGTGTCATATACAAGGTGAGGAAAAGGTCTATCCATTTAGGCCAGTGAAATAACACTAAAGGAAAGTGGGCTTGGCTGTAATTAAACCCAACAGCAATTTACCACCATAAATTCTTACCCATTGAGTGGTTACTGCCCAGTACAAAAATTCTCAGAAGAAGAAAGATGTACTGATTTACTGAGGGTACAATCCTGAAGAAAGAACCTTTTTAACTAATGTAGGTAGCTAACTCTCTCATTCCTAAAGTCTAGGAATTTCCAGAGTACTCTACAGCAAACAGACAGCAAGGAGTTTTCAAAGACATCTCTGTCTTACTCTGCTGACTGCCTATGAAACTCGCATTTATTTTCATTGCCCCAGTCTTTGGGGAACTTAAAATTTAGGTGAAATCTGGGTACATTTGTAACCACCTCCAAAACACTACATTTTTTTCAGATGAGTGGGTTATGATAACTCATTTACAAGAAATTGTTAAGAGAAACATTTGAAATGAAACTCTTGTTTCAGGAAGCTTTTAAAGCACCTGTTTTTTTACAGGTTATCCATTGTATATTGCGTAGGCACTGAGCTGTAAATATGAGAAATGCAGTATGTATGTTTGCAGGTTAAAAAAGAAAGCATTATGAGATATGTCACTCAAAATAATAATCCAAAAAAGAGTGATTCCACCACCTCTAACATGCCTTTGCCTACTGTCATAAAATGGTTCTTAGAGCACTCTCAGTTCCTAAGGATTGTCTGTTGAAGCAACAATATGAGGAAACAATCTCTCTGTCTGGAAATGCCATTGTCAAAATTAAGCAGACATGTTTTCAGCTCTGGGATGTAGCAGTGATGAAAAGATAACAGTGCTGAATCAATGGCAGAGTTGTCCGTGAGTTCAGCAGGACTGAGGTTTCATCTCAGAGCTCCTAATTTTCATGATTTTATATATTCATTTTCAACCCTAAAAGGACACATCGAGAAATACAAGCATTTAGTTATTCTGATGCACAGGCCAGGAGAGCAGGCCAGGCCATCTGGCATCCAAAAAAAATATTATGATTACTGGAGTCTTGTTTTCAAAATATGAATTGCTGAATTGGTATTTTCATTTCAGCAAAAACAAACAGGTTAAGAGCTTCCTCTTTGAAGTTGATGTTATTTCTGCACAATACAACAGATGGAAGTGCTATTCACCCCACTCATCACTGAGCAGGAGGATTGAGCCTTATTTTGAGAAGTCTACCAGCTGAAGTTTACAGCTTCATCAGGAACATATTCTAACTTCTGCTATCATTTCTTGAACAAGTTGCAGCTTTGTGCATTGTGTTTTGTCTGGGAAACGTTCCAAGTTTCAGGGACCTGCTCTCCACTAATTTAAAGTGGATGTCGTGTGAAAAGTAAAATGTCTTTCTAATTAAGGGCTGCAGAGTCATAGCAAATGAACCCAGTCAACAGTGCACAAAATGACACATCTGTGCCAAGTACACCTTTTTTGGAAGGCACTGGCTCTCAGCTGCCTGGGAATCTCTGCTGCTCCTTGACAAGGTCTTCTTGCTGCAGGTTGGCTACAAAATGGAATTGTTTTAACGTCATTTTTTGAAATTAAAAAAAAAAAAACAGATGCTGTTGATCCAATCAGCTGAAAAACAAGCTGCTGACTCAGCTGCCACCATATTGGGTTCCTGATTCTTAGACATCCAGTATAAAATCAAATCAAATAATTGAACACAAAGGGCAGTGGCCTTAGGTCCAAGTCAGATTCCTCCCTTGATTCCACTTCCTTTGTAAGTCCTATGCATTAAAGGCAATAAGTCATTTTTTCTCAGCAGTCAACAAGTGCACATAAATCATATCTGTACCATCCATATTTCTAGGCTGTTAAAGAGGACTGGACAAGTTATTAACTCCTCATGTTCTTCCCAGCACTGGACAGCAAATTCCATTCTAACGGGCACACCATGGAAAGAGCAAACACGATGTGGTTTTGGACTGCAAGCCTAGATTCACGACATTGGGAGGGGTGGTAATAATAATATTTTGCTGTGTAGCTGTAGAATAAGTAAATGTACAGAGAAAGAACAAAAAAGGACGGAACCAAACAGAAATAATAATGCCACATTCTGATAGGTGACAGTACTGGGTATCCAGTTATAAGAGCCATTTTTCTAAGGTGTGTAGAAATGCTGGAGATACTTATTTAAGAGTTTCTGCTATAAAAGTTTAATAACAGAGTAATATTAGGAAACTGAGAAAATAGGCTAGCTATTGAAATTTCCATTATAGCTATATATATTTGGCTGTAGATTGCTATTGCCAGTAAAGGTACAGCCTCTGCACTCAAGTCAATGAAAACTTTTTAAATATAAAGTCCCATTTTAACCAAACCAGAAAAAGTTGAGCAGCTCTAGGCGAGCCAATTAATACCACAGAGTTTTATTACTCTGAGAACTGAGGAATGAACAAAGTTGCACCATGACCTTCGTGAGCTTTTGAGAGAATATTCAAAAATTAGGTTGAATTTCTTTTGGAAATGAGCTTGGTAAGTGTAGTACAATGGAGCTGAATTCATAAGAACCTTCTCTGTTACAAGCCATACTTCACTGGCTAAAACCATGACCCAGACAGAAAAGAATGAAGGCATTGAAAAACCTTTGCCTCCTTCTGCCCCTCAGGTCATTACTTGTATAAATACTTAGGAGAGAAGAGGGTACTGTAAGACACATTGAGACAGAAGACAAGTATTTTATGGCAAATTAGCTTCAGAGGTTATAGGAGTCTGTATCAGGAAAATAAAGGAATAGAAAAAGATTTTACCATGGCAGCCATTTAAACCACTCCTCCATGCTGCAGCCTGGCTGAGTGCTCAGGACTGCCCTTGGTGCATTCAAGTAGTAGAAGGACTTCTGTGGTTTGTCATTCTTGATTGGTAGGACACAAAGTATCAGTCTATTGTAATTTCATTTCTCCAGCCCTAGACTGTGGAAATGAGCAATCCTCAAACACATTTACAAAGGGCTGTAAATGTAATTAATAAGCAAAACTACTCTGCAGTGTAGGTGGAAAAGCCCACACCTTAGGTCAAAGATGCCCAATTTACTTTCAGTCTCGTCTAACCCATTGGGACTTCCAGATTTGTGTTTCCTGAAGTCAAAATCTGAGAAACTGAAGAAGTATTTTTGCTTACTTCAGTTTGAATAAGAAGGTGGTCTCTACTCAGCCTCTGCAGAAATCTATGTCTTGTGCTCATATCAAATCCTACTGATATTAAATTAGATGGCAAGGAATAATATAATGAAGAGTTAAGTTTATCAGTCAAATCAATAAAAATAACAATCCCACTTCAAAAGAAATTATTTCACTAATGAGTACCTAATTGACATGTAAACAATGGTTACTGACAATTAATTAAATGTCACATGATTGTTCAAAGTGCACTTACTGATACTTGTGATGTCATGAAGTCCTAAACAACACAGCCAAGGTAGAATAATTTGAGGCAGATTTGCTTGGGCTTGCTGCTCCTGGAATATCCCTGCAATTGCGTTTTGCTTCCTGAAAATGGGACGTACATGGGCAGCTCCTTTTCTGGCTGTAGTACCAGCATAGCAGCAGGGCTGTTCTCCCTTACAACTAAGGAGGGAATCTGCAGTGTGTGTTTTAAGCTATTATTGTATTTCCTGATTTAGAATCGAGGTCTGTAGCACAGAGTGGAAATCTTATCACTTGGGTATTTTGGTAAACCAGAAGCAACTGCTGACAAAAGGCATTCCTGTGTTCTCAGCAGTACAGTCGATGTCTTCTCCTTAGGCTCAGTTTGTGGCTAGAAAATGTCATACTGACAGCTGTATGTCTTATTTTTGTTTGCTTTGTTTTCTGATGTTTATCTTTACTGATTCTTCCCTGCAGTGAATCCTTGAATTTGAATGAATAGACAGTTTATTGTGGAGGAAGAGGAAGAATGTATGCAGAGGACAGAGAGGAGGGGAATCTGAAGGCTTTGTGGCCTTTAGATTCTGTCATAGCAATTTAATTTCTAATCAGAGACTTTATTTATTATCCTGGCATCACCTGTCACCCTGATGAGGATAATGATTCAAGTGTGGTACATGTGTACTTCCTTTAAACTAAAAATAGGCTCCTTTTAGTTCTGTGTCTTTTCAGGATGTCTTTCATTTTTCTTTGGCAACTTAACTCTGGTTTTCATTTTAGCTCAGGAAATAGTTCATAAAATACAAGTAGACAAATTCTTCCAGGGACCATGAGTTTTAAAAGCATTTAATGATGCAATTATTGTAGAGGGACAGCATGTTTTCTGAATGTTTTGTGTGTAAAGCAGCTATTAATCAAAAACTTCCATATGTAACAAACAACTGAAACAAAATTGAATTCACCTCTTTTCTTAAAAAGGAGCTGTTCATAATTATGGAAATTAGAGATATTTTAGCAAAATTGAATGCTCTCAGTCACAGAGCTAAAACCCTGCAAAGTGCACTAAACTCTGTGAAAGCCAGCTGGAAATTCTTATTTTCATATCCTGTTACAAACTTGATGGATAAGGAAGTCGGGGTCGACCTTTCAGGAAAAGAAAATCATGATGTTTTTTTCAGGAGCATTTATTATGTCCCCACTGGATTCCTTATTTATCTGGTGTGAAGAAATCATATACATGGCTTCTGTTGAAGACCATGTGTAACTTTATTTAAATATTTCTGCCTGGGCTGAGGTTTTCCCTTTATTAGTACTATTGTGTGGAACACCTTGTTGTGATGTATTTTTCTGTGCAGAAAGAGAAAAAATATAATATTATATTTTTTAATGTATGGAATGCAAATTTTCCATATCTTGAGGCTATCTCGAGCATTAGTTGGGTTAAATGGAACATTATTAGGGTTAAATTAGGATGAAATGTTAGGATTCCCACTTTGAGGGAATTGGGCTGTGTTGATCTAAAGGGTTAGGGACCATAGCATTTTCAAAACCTTTCTGAGAGGTTTCTCCCCCTGGTTTACTTTGTGTCCCTGATAGAAATGTATCATTTTTGGATTTCATATTTGTTATACCAGCCTATGTACATTTAGAAGGAAACACCCACATTCAACATCACAACAAAACCTGAACACCAGCAAAGTGGTGAAGATCCTTCAAAGGAAATTGTAATTAAGTTCTTAATTATTTATTATTACTTCTATAATAATTCCATGTCTGAACAGTAGCTTATGATAAAAAAAATCTATCACCTAGAGCTGTGAGGCAAAGGCTTTCCATTAGTCATCATAGCCTGCATAATGAGCAGCATTACTAATGAGACACAAAACACTTCAAAGTTATTCAATCAGCAGTCTGAATATTGAGATTTTACACAAAAATGTAAATAATGAGCATGCAACAAAAGCAGTAAGGTGGATTATAGCTTTTTCTTTTAAGCCACCATGAATGGATAGATTGAAAGGAATTTAATTACATTTTATAAATAATACAGTGTTCCACAGATTCCTAAGAAAACAGAATGGCCAGGGCACTTGATGCTTTAGAAGAATATGAAATTAAATAATAGACATACCTGCTAAGAATAAGCTTTATTGGAATCTGTAACTTTGCATTTAAACTTTTGTGGGAAACATCTGCAAAATATTTCTTATAATAAATCAGAAGAGTATTAATACCATATTTGACAATTATGTCAGACTTAGAGATCAGCCTGTAGTATACGTCAATGTAAATTACATTAAAATATATATTAGATACTATAATAGGCATCAAGCCTGTCAGAATTCA
>WBNO01021255.1:0-26289 GCA_013400575.1 Peucedramus taeniatus | reverse complement strand
TAATTATATTAATTAATATATAATCTATTATATTAATAATATATTATTAAACCAATGCAGAAGACAAGTGGTCCTTCCAGAAACATGGTTTGCAATTTACTTGTACACTGGAAGTAAAAATTAGCAGCCAAAAACTTGGATATTACAAATAAATGATTTAGATAAATTTACTTTGGGTAAGTTCCCTCAAATTAAATGTTCTGAGACCAGAGAGCTAATGGATAAAATTTGTGTCTTCATAAGTCTTCTGTAAAGCTCATCTTCTGGTGCTGGTNATCTTCTGGTGCTGGTTGGTTTTTCATTATGCCTTAGTGTCTTTGCTCCTGAGTTGGAGTTTTGTTGGGTTGTTTTTGGCTTTTTTTTTCATTTCTTGCATTACATAAGCCTGAAATAAGGTGTGGAAGAATTTTCTGCATATAGGAAACAAAAAAAATATCATACAAGTCTATATTATTTATTAATTAAAAGAAATAGAAGCAGGAACATGGAGGACTCCCTAAACAATCTAACCTAATGTCTAATGTCAGTGGAAGCATTTCAGGGAGGGTGAATAGTAAATTCCAGAGCTGATTATTGTTTAGCAAAATGTGTATGTAAAAAGAGTAGCAGAAAGAATTACAGAGAAGGAGATAAAAAGCTGCAGTAAATCAAAAGTTGCCAGGGAAACTATGATATTTCACCCCTAGAAGAAAATCAAAAGATAATACTTCTTGGGATAAATTATTCTGGGGATTAAAAACCTGAACATAAAATGTTGTGAGGAAAAAATATTCTGTTGTGTGATCCCACTACATTAAAAGGAAAAAGATTTGCATACCAGGTATGTATATCCAGCAGCTTCCAAAAACTCCTTGTTGTATCAGCTGTTTCTCCTCTTATCAATAACTGTGCTAGCTAACCACTTTTAGCAGCCATAGTAATTTTGCTACTGACTATAATCACAAACCATTTTGGTTGGCAAGAACCTCTGAAAGACAGGAGCTATTTCTCCAAAGTCAGATCAGGTTGCTCAAGTTTAACTCAACTCCATCTGAAGTTTGAAGATTGTGAAACCTCTCTGAGCAACTTTTTCCATTATTTGACCACTCTCATACAGAATTTGATGCAAATGACATATGTGGATGTGATGATATGCAGAGCGTGCATGCAGGACTTTCTGAGATCAGATCACTCAGCAGTTGCAAAGATGTACTACAAATTTAAAGAGTTAAATATGTTTAGCTATCTTCATATGGCATCCCACATAGTTTTTAAATTACCTGTATTATTCAAACCAACACAACTTTTTTATCCAGCCATCAAATTTTTCAGAAAGCTGAAAGGGTTTTGTTTGCTTGACTTTCAAACTACATCTATTGTTTTGTTTCAAAAATTCATGACTTACATTTTTACAGTAATTCTTTCAATAATAATGAATGAATCTAAAAATTCATGAATGCTCAATTTATCTCCATGTGTAGTAGGTGCTATGCACATGGATGATAACATTTAGTGTTAACTCTCCAATTCTCATCAGAAGAAATAAAAAAAAATAAGGCAAGAGCAACACTTGAAATTACAATGGACAGCCTCTATGCTATTGCAAATAAACAGGATTAGCATAGATCAGTGTGGTTTTATTCCCCCCCAAAAATGTGTAGGAAAGCCTAGTGGGGCATTTAGGCTTCCAAAGAAATTAACTCAAAGAAACAGCGATGAGAAATGTACAACTTACTGAAAGGAATTCAAAAGGCCAGACATTAGGTACGATCACAGTTTAAAAAAGCAAAGCATAAATCACAAAGGCCAAATGCATTTTAACTAATTTTATACTAATTTTTTTTTTTTCTCTCCTGTTATTGGTCTTTGAATGGCCTTAAATTATTACTAAGAATGTGTTGGCTGCTTCCAATTCTTAAATCTCAGTGCATCAGTTCTGTAAACAGCATTGCTGCACACTGCTGAAAGCTAGAAGGGAAACATCTTTTATAGTCTTTCAGAAGTATTTTATAGCCTGCAACAATACAGGGGAATTTATTACATTGTTATCTAAGGGTCATATCTGGAAAATTAGAGACAGTGTCACTTGAAATAAAAGAAGTTCCAGTCTGATGCTAGAAGTGCCTCCTCTCTAAGAAGTGATAATTGATACCATTTTCATATGCCATGGTATGCTGTTCTTTTTTGTAATGATAATATGTAAAAACATAAGTTATTCATGTCCACAAAGTTCTGCCAACATTGAACAGAGAATGAACATTGAACATTGACATTTTGAAGTTTTCTGTCGCGTAAGCCTACAACAGGTTATTTCTGATCTGATTTCCAGAGGAAAATATGTGAAAATATGTATGGTTTTCATGGTTTCCAGTATGAACCTGCACAGACACACTAATCCTTTTCCAGACTATTTCTTTTCTGTGTATGTACAAAGCACTAGCGCTCAGCAAATATGAGATTGTAATAGTCTCAGCTATAATTTTTCTATCTGTTAATATAAAATAAAAAGAAAATACCTTAAAAAAATTCTTATTTGAAGCAACATTGTAAATGGGTTAAAATTGATGTTTAGCAATGAGAATTGTGTAGACCATTGCCTCTTTTGGGTGATATTTTTCCACTTCTAACTGCTGAATGTATTAAAATCCATTTGTATTATGACTGAAGGGCCATGTATGGAGAGAACAGGAGAATTATATGGCAAAATTAGACTCCAGCTTAAGAGTTGAGCCAAGCATAAAGTCTTACAAGTCAGGTTTTTTTCATTACGTGATATCCTCATGTTAAGCAAAGAGAAATTATTGGTCAGTTGCATATCCAGACAACTACGTGTATGACACAGAGTGATGGTGAGAGAGAGTAAAGCCAGAGTACAGTGTTGGAAATGTATGAGTCAGAGGCCTGGCTGGAGTGGTGTCTGAGCCAGAGCTGGTTGTCTGAGTATGATGCTCACTGTCTGAGCTTTGACAGATAATCACATTGCACTGGAAAATGCTAATGGAAGGAGAATGAAAGGACTTACAGTCTGACTTCTTACAGACAAACTGTTCCTCTACAGAGAACTCAAAATATATTTCACACTCTACTGTATCTTGCATCTCTAGCAGTCTTGCCATCAAATATTTTTCATGCTGCTCACCAGGCTGTTTGCAGATTAGGGAAAAAAGGATATAAAGAAATAGAATTTTTCCTTGTAACCAAGGAAAAGGGATAGACAATATGTGGTCTGGGATGCACTGGGGGAGGCAAGTCTGTCCTTGTACCCCACTCTCACGAGATCCCATCTGGAGCATTGCATCCAGCTCTGGGTTCAGCAAAGGAAGAACACTGGCCTGTCAGAGAGAGTCCAGAGGAGGGCCATGAAACTAATTAGAAGGACGGAGAATCTTTTCTTTGAGGAAAGACAGAGAGAAATGGGATTGTTCATCCTGAAAAAGAGAAGACTTGAGGGTTCCAGTACCTGAAGTGAGCCTAGAATAAAGATGGAGAGGGACTATTCATCTGTAGTGACAGGGCAAAGGGGGAATGCCTTCAAGATGAAATAGACTAGGTTTAAATTAGATATTAGGAAGAAATTCTTTACTGTGACGGTGCTGAGGCACTGGAAAATGTTGCCCGAACAAGATGTGTCTGTCCCATTCCTGGAAGTGTTCAAGGTCAGTTTGGATGGAGCTTTAGTCTAGTGAAAGGTGTCCCTACCCATAGCAGGAAGCTTGGAACTAGATGATCTTCAGGGTCCCTTCTTACCCAGGCACTCTATGATTCTTTGATCTTCTTGTATGTATGGCCACACCTCTGACTAATATCTCCTTCCTTCAGTTCTCTCTCTCTTCCTCTCTCTTGTTTGGATTCACTGTTTTCTTGATATGTTCCATCTGATGCATGGAGGGTGGTTAAAGCTCAGTCCATCAGAACAGGAGATTGATTCAGAGAGAAGTGTTTGTGAATTCACTGAAAACAAATAATATTAACTGCATGCAGTAATTTCTTCCTTGGGCATCGGACTGATGATAATACAGTTATAGACAGTTCCTGAGACCCATGCAGATGGTAGTTTTCTTGAAAAGTAGTAAAAATGGAACTGAAAATATGTCCAGTAGTAACCAGAAAGACAGATATTCCGAGAGGGATATTAAGTACCAGTAAACAAGTTTGAAAAAGCTAGGCAGACATGTTGAAGTCTCTTCATCAACATTATTAAACTGCTGCTATTAAAGACACAGGAAAAAACACCACTTTATGAAAGTAATAAATTAGATTTTTTTTTAAAAAAAGAGAACTAAAGAAATCACATTGATATATTGAAAACATAATTTTTCTAATTATAAACAAGTGAATGCAAAATTGATAATTATGTTGTGTTACTTTTAGTTTGTGAGAACAATTTTCCACTTTGGAGGGAAGGAATATTTCCATTAACAAGCTTATTCTACAAATTGTAAGGTTTTCGTTTTCCCTTCATATCTGGAGACCTCATCTGTATTAAACAGTTTCATTCTATTATTCTGAAGGGCACTGTTTTCCCAATATCATAAGTGCCACACAAAAAACAGTGGGAAAGTAAGTGGATGTCAGCTATAACAATTTTTTTTTTTGAGAGCATGGAAAGTGTCTGGAAATATATATATCCTCTTGTTTTCAGCTACAATGAACTTATCACAAATTTCCTTCTTTTAAACATGAACTTAAACCTAAGTCATCTTTGATTTAAAAAATAATATTTCAGCAGTACAAAACTTGCTGATACAGGGAGTCTTTAGAATGTAAGTGGCTATCTTGCCTCTAGATAACTGTCTTTTTAAACTATCACCTTCATCTCAGAAGTAATTTAACTTTTGTTTCAGTTTTCCACTATCCTTCATTCATGTCTTTTTTAATCTCTTCTCCATTTTTTACCACTTTCGACAGTAACTAATTAGTCCCTAATTTTTGATGTTTTTTTAAACTATAGATGTGTCTGAGGAACTGGATTTTATTAGGTGTAAATTGATGTTGCATTGAAATGTAAACTCAATTTACATGAACTTAGGGTCTGTTAATTATTTAGGACAAAAAACTGAAAGGACAAACCCCAACATTTGTAGCTAAGTGTTTTTCTGAGTTGTAATGATTACCTCCACTCCTACACTGTTTTTTCTATGGGGATCAAAAAGGGTCATCTACAAAGCACTGGTGTATATTTTCAGAAATGCATGCCCCTGATAGATTCTGATATGTCTCTGAATATGCAAGAGGTATTATGTGATGTTGCAAGAGGCAATATGTGCTATCAAGCTGCCCCCTCACCAGCCTCCCTGTTCATTCACCAAGGCACGGCAGGGTCCCCTTTCCCTGGAGGAGGTGCAAGGGATCACAGACAAAGCTGCTGCAGTTTGCAGCCAGCTAATTGAAATTCACCTCACTTACCTGTGTAGGCTTAGAGGTGAACAAAATAGATGGCTTGAGATTTGCCCTGCATTCATTTATAATTTATGTGTTTCACTATTAGAAAATTGCTAGGTCCTTACAGAAGGAGTACAGGCAAGTGGTTCCTGATACATCCTTCCAGCAGAGACTACTGTGCTGTTTGTTACATCAGCAAGTGAGAGAGAAGAGGAATAGGATAGTTGAAGACAAAAGTCTCTTCCAAATTCCCTTCATTCAGACTCATTAAAAACAGAACCAGACTCTTTTCTTACTTTCTGCTGTCATGCAGGTTTCATTCACTCGGAAAAGAAACAATACAATGGTATCCTTGGCATTAGAGTACTTCAAAGGAAACAAACATCCTTGCTTTATTCTATACAGCGAAATTTAAAGCAATAGCTTAGTAAAGAGTTTAAAATGTCTCACCAGTAGTTCTGATAGTTTACTGCAGTAGTAACAGAAGTTTATTCTCAAGAAGCTTTACTGCAGTAGTAACAGAAGTTTTTTCTCAAGAAGCTTAAACAATGTACTTTGTGAGGAGACTCTTTCTGTTCAAAAATACATAGGACATTTGCAGGGTAAGACAAAGACCTATATAGATATTAGCATTTTGATGTAAAGCCAGTATATTTGGAGGAAAAAATATGTAGTTTTTTATATCATTCTAGGGTAAGAATTATCTGAAGAAAATACTGAAGTTACAAAGAACTGTTTGGAAAAAAGGTTTTTTGCTTTATTTTATTTTGTTTTCATTGCCTAAACCTTTTCATCCATACAGAAAGCTGTTTATAATAATTGAAAGAAAAAAGGAAAAGTTTTCATATACACCAATTTAAAAAATTACTTGATCACCATTTTAAAGGAAAAGTGTTTTCCATATGACTTTTGTACTGCCCAGAACTGGAGCCAGCACTCCAGGTGTGTCCTCACAGAGTCTGAGTAGAGGAAGCCACTGGCTACCTGCGCTGCAAGGGAACATTGCTGGCTCATGTTTAATTTTGTGTCCACTAAAAGCACAGGTACTTTTCTGCAAACCATATTAAAAGAAAGTTGACCACTCAGCCTTTACAAGAGCATGGGTTTATTCCTGTCTAAGTGCAGGGCTTGAGATTTCTCTCTGTTTAACTTAATGAGATTCCTGTCATCCCATTTCTCCAGCCTGCTGAGGTCTAAGTGGCAGCACAGTCATCTTGGGTATCAGCTGCTCCTGCCAGTTTAGTGTCATCTGCAAACTCACTGAGGGTGCACTCTGTCCCATCACCTTTATGTGCTCTGGCATTAATGAAGATGCTAAGTAGCATTGATCTCAGTTTTGACCCCAGGGTACACCACTAGTGACCGGCCTCCAGCTGGACTCAGCATCACTGATCAAAACTCTCTGAGTCCAGCAGTTCAGCCAATTCTCAGTCTACTGTACTGTCCATTCATCTAGTTCATATAAAATCAGTTTCTCTATGAAGATATTGTTAGAGACAGTGTGAAAAGCCTCACAGAAGAGGAGATAAAGATCTCACTCTTAAGCTTTCATGCACTGACCTTGTCATTTCACTGCAGAAGGCTGTCAGGGTAGACAGGCATCCTTTGCCACTCATAAATCAATGTGGACTAGTCTCAATCCCTTTCTTGCTATGAATATATTTATAAATATTTTCTTGGATTAGTTACTTCCCCAGGGATAGAGATGAGGCTAAAAGCATTGTAGTTCCCTGTGTCTCCCTTCTTGCCCCGCTACCACCGAGATAGGGGTGATATTTTCCTTCCTTCATTTCTCATGAACCTTCTCAAGTTACCATGACTTTTCAATTCCTTAATCAGAGCAGTTTTCAAAGATGATCAATGTAGCCTTGGAATAAGATCAGACTGCTCCCTCAGCACTCAAGTGTGCATCTTATCAGGGCCCATCTCCACAATTCCCGTGCAGGTTGTAGTGATGTGGATATTTGTTTCTTTTCCTAAGTAACAATAAGACAAGAGGAAACAGCCTCAAGTTGCATCAGAGGAAGTTTAGATTAGATATAAGGAAAAATGTCTTTGCTGGCAGGGTTGCCAAACATTGGAACAGGCATCCCTGGGAAGTGGTGGAGTCATCACCCCCAAAGGTACAAGATGTGGCACTTAAGCATAAAATGGACTTGGCAGTACGGGGTCAACAGTTAGACTTCATGATCTTAAAGATCTTTTCCAAGTTGAATTATTCTATGGCTTGTATACAGCAAGTTTGTTTAAGTGCTCCTTATTTTGGTCCTCCTGAACTGAGGGTAAATCTTTTTCCGGAGTGAAGTGAGTGGATGGCTCATATCTCACACTGAGACTGTTCTCCTTAAAATAAAATGTTGTTATCTATTCTTAGAATCATAGAAAGTTTAAGGTTACAGTAGAAACAGTGTGTTTAAAGTGATAGTCTAAAAATGTTCCTCTCTATTATTTAAGTCTTAATAGCATAAGAAAAAGTACTCAGGTCTTTCTTCATCATACTCGATAAGCCAGTGTATCCATGTAGCTTACCAATTCTTCCCTTATCAGAAGAGTCTCCTTTTCAGAATCCCTGATGATCAAGTATGGCTTTATTTCAAGTGTTTTTCACCTCATCAGACCCTTGCTTTCTTTTCTCTATTTCTTATACCAAATTAAGTCAAAATATTTATATGAAAATGACAAAAGGTAAGATTATATTGCACAATTTCTTTTGGAGAAGTTCACATACATAGTTTTGCAGTGTCAAGGCCCAAATAAATAAACAAATCTATTTTCTCCAGAACAGACTTGACTTATAACCAGTTGAGATATTTAGAATGTATCAATTTTTGTTCTTTGATGTTGCCATTTATAATGACTACTAAAATCAAGTCTAGATAAACTTGTACACAAATTGTGTGACTTTCAGCCATTGAAATGTGACAGCAATATCTATTGAATAATAATGAAAGACAAGTTTGATCTTTATAAAACATATCTGTTTGCTAAAAATTATGTATGTATTCTATGTTGACTGCAGGACTGGATCACCTGGCTATGAAACAGCCATGCAGGGAGCTGGACTAGATAAACTCAGTAGTTAGACATCCACCATCCCTCTACTTCAACAGACATTGGAGTGGGGATAAACGTATTTTGCAAACTCCAAACTCCAATTTTTCTCTCTATAGAACATTTGTCACCTCACTCAGCATCTTAAAGGAACAAATAAAATCAGTGTCAGTTCAGCAAATATTTTTTCCACAAGTATACAAACCCCATGTATACATTTATAAGACAGATAAATTTTTAAACAAAGGTTTAAACCAAAATGTAGATATTTTGTTTTTCTTGGGAGAAACATTTCTCTCTATACTAAAGGATATTATCCTTAAGAAAACTTTATTTAGAGGAGTTTTGCCTTTATTTTCCTTCCTGACGAACTATCCACCAAAACATATATCTTGCAATTTTCAGATGGGTTGCTGATCATAGGCACTTTATTAATCCCACATCCCTGAAATTAAGATTTGCTCTTTCAGAGCTTCTTTTACTAAGGATGGAGAAATAGCAGCCTAGTAGGAGACACTGCTATTAATTTTTAAATGCTAAAATGCTTGCTCTGTTGAAATAATGTTAAGCATTGTATCTTTTTCTTTTTCTTTTTTCCCTAAAGGAAAGCACTTCCTTGCAGAGGAAGTGCTGAAGCAAAGAAAATTTGCATGAATGTTTGAAGCAGTCTTAGCCTCTGATGTCACTTGGGAAAATAATCCAAACTATGGATGTTTAAAGAAGGTCAGCTTGGTGGTATATATGACAAAATGCAACATGAAAAGTGTTCTGTATTCACCATGTTCTTTAAAGTCTTTGACATTATTCAAAAGAAAGCTGTTTTGCTTGTTTGAGAGAAAATTAAAGGTTATTCTCAAGCTCTTATGACTCCAACCCCGAACTATGTGGCCTTTGATAAATAACTTTATTTCTCCATTTGAAAAAGAAGACTGTTTGGGGTTTCCAGTATGCAAAATATTTTGAATACATTACTAGAATATTTTTTTGTTTGTTTATTGTGTTTTTTATCCCATCTTTGTCTATCCTATAAATTTTTTTCTCTTTAATTTTTTTCCACTTCCCGGTGAGAGGTGTTCATGGTGTTGTATAAAATCATGCTCAGATTTTCTTTAAGAATACTTGTCCGTATGTAGACCTACTGTTTCATTTCAAATGATGGTAGATGGTGCGTGTGTCTGCATGTAATGTCCACAAGTTCCCTTCCTATTTCCCCTTCGTCTTCTGGAAGTAAACTTTTCCTTTTGAATAGAGCAAACAATACAATGAACAAGGTGACCTGATCCTTTTCTCTAGGACAGAAAACTGAAATTACTGGTAAAGAAAGTATCCTGGCATTAGAAGGTTGCTACATGCACAAAGATCTGTTTATCTTTCTAGGATATAGACTGCATATCAAATTAGCAGATGGCTTTCTATATATGATGGCACAGATGGATATCTGGATTATAGGATTTTAATATATCTGATCTTAGGCATCATTCATTACATAAAAAAGAAAATGTCCAGAGAATTAGGGACTTGACTGATCATGAAAAATACTAGACCCTCTTTCACTGTCTTTCTATTAACTCTGAGATGCAAACAATGGTTGCAGGGAGGACTACAGGTCTTGAAAAATGTAAAGCGTTTTCTGTTTGCTGTTAGTTCTTGAGGGTGTGCAAGCAAAACTGAGATTTCATGCTTTACTCCTGTTCTTTTATTTTTAAATAACTCTGCTCCTTGAGGATCAGAAAAGCATACTATGTGTCATCTAAAATCCTCTGTCTTGGTTTGAAAGACAGGTACCTGCCAGCAAAAGCTGGAATCTCCCTTTGAATAGAGAATGTAAACCCCCTCCCTCAGATTATTATAATTTTGCAATTGGAGGCTCTCAGGCAAAGATTTGGGAGTGGGAATAACAGTTCTTTACTAGGAATATTAGACAAAGCAAAGACAAATACAAATGTAATAGCACTAAGAGACAAGCAAAAAACAAAGAAACAACAAAACCTCAGAAAATGCCCTGACAGAGTCAGGGATGTGACCTGACACCCTGGGTATCAGGGCGGTGAAAGCAGTCCAGATGAAATCCTCCTTGAGCAGTAAATGCAGTTCTATGAAGTGAAATAGTCCTGTAGGAAAGTCCAATGGTGAAGAAAAATGTGTTCAGTCTTCCTCTGGAGAGAAATCCAGTAGAGAGAGAGAAAACAAGCAGGGTCCCCTGGTACTCCAGTCCTTTCGTAGCGGTGTCCTCGGACCAAACTGCCGCTCACTGCTGTTCCACCCGGAGAAACCTGATGCCTCCTTTGTTTAAGTCAAGTATCCATAAAGTACCCAGCAATTAGTTACCTAGCAAACCATCAGGAAAAAAATCCACAAACACAAAAGAAACAGATCCAACCCCCAACATCCTCAAAACCTGGCAATTTGTTTATAGAAGGGTGAGACACCCCAGTCTTTTAGTAGATTATCATTTTATGGTAAGTATTGCTAACTTAAAAATAATCACCTATATTTAAATCTATGGCATATATTCACTTAATTCTTGAGTACCAAGGGCAATAAAATGTGTTCACAAAGCATAGGTAGCTTCCTTCATCTACTGACACTGTTTGTTAATGAGTTGGGAAATACAGTCTCAGACATGATTCTCTTATGTTTTCTGAAAAATTTGGTATTCATACCTGTAATCACAAAAAATAATCACTCTATGCAAGTGCAGTTTGGAATTTCACATATGTGACTGGACAGGGCAGTCAAATTTACTATATGAGGATGTTTTAGAAATGTTTTGTTGCTGATGCTGATATTGTTATCCTTGAATTCTTCCCTGCCCCATCTGTGCTTATCTTTCATTTCAGTGAATCTGAAAGAAGCCCTGTGCAGTGGAATAGTGCCTATGTAGAATTCTCTATCTACAGAGTTTTCCAAACCACTCACAAATTCTGTGAAATGAGGAGGAATGATTTCCAACAAAGCTATTGGTAGAAAGAACAGTATAGAAGAGAAGCACTTTCGCTTGGTAAAAGATTGGCTTGACAAATAGTGATTTTTTTTTTTCAGTAGGTGAAATTTCATTTGGAAAGTGATGGATTTTTTTTTCAAACTTTACCTTTTCCCTTCATTTTATTTTTGGAGGAAAAATACAGCATAAGCAGAAAATGTGAAGTATTTCAGTCTAATCTTTTGAGACAGGTGATTTAGACCAAAGACCCAAGTTAAAAAAAAGTTAACTGTTAAATATTTTCTCCTTAAAGGTGTTAGTGCCAAAGAATACACTAAATTAGTTTTAGCATGAAAAAAGTATTACACTATTAGCTTCTTCTTCATAAATAACATCAGTTTACAAGAAATTGATTTATTTTCTTTTAAAATAGAATTTCATTGCAGTTTTTCAGCTGACCTTACTCCTATTTCTGAAAAAAGAATTGTTTCCAAGCAAACTTTTTTTAAAATAAATTAATGCTTTTAGCTCTGTGTGTTTAGCTGAATCAGCACAAGAATTGCTGAGCTGATGACACCTCCTATATACCTAAAGGAGCTGAAATCCAGCACTTAATGATGTCTCCCCTAATCTTTTGGCAAGTGAAGCAATAGGTAAAAGTTTTCCTAGGTTGCTGTTGTAGGAAATTGAAATAGTATGTATCTATTTTCCTAGCACTATGTTCGTGCTAATACAGTTTAAAATGATCAGTAATATTCACCATTTCCCAGTGTTTATAAGCCAGCTCAAGACAATTGTGCAGAGATGAAAAATCACCATGGAAGTTTCCAATGGAGCACCAATCTCTCTGTGACATTTACAAAGAGAAATAAATGCTGTGGTTTTTTTGAATGATAAAGGTGAAAAAGAAAAAATGCCTTTTTACAGTTTTCTGTATTTATCTTGTCAGAAATTATTTCTGTGAAGTATCCTCATCTGGCAGCAATTGGGAATAAGAAATCCATTACTGCCAACACAGAAGATTCAATAAACTTGCCTGAATTTACTGGACTTACAGAAATATCTTTCTTTTTCTCACATATCACTGCCAGTGAAACCAAGTACCAATAATCTTAGGATTTATAGTAAAATCCTAGAGTTGTGTAAATCCTGAAACTGTCTCCGGTAGTGGTATGTCAGCTTTATCCTGGGTATGGTTGGTATGGATTAGTAGCCACACCTGACTATGGAGTAGTAGCTGTATCTTTGTGCTAGGATATTGAGACAAGTTGTTCAAGCACAGTAGGCATCAAACCGATTGAAGAGACAGAGACATCCCAGCAGTAATGCAATTCAGAAGTTTGGCTCATTCTTGTTAAAATGGGAGTGTGACTGGAAAACTTGATTGCAAACCAATGCTAAAAGTTATCCCTTCCTCTCTTGATCTGTGGTATAAAGTATAACTTTAAATACTGCAGCTGGTTATTTTGCATCTCACCAGGATGAAGAGTTGTCTTTACAGCAAAGAGAAAAATACACACACATGGAAGATTTTTAAATTTCTGCTCTTATTTCGCATGATTCAGATAGAACACAGCTTCCATAATAGTTTCATTCTACCCTATTTTTCCTATTTGTCTCTGAATTCATTTTTACTTAATTGGGGCCCACCACTGCAGTCATGGACCCCAGGTTTTTCACTAACTCAACAGTGCAAGGTTTGTGGGGTTTTACACAAAAAAAAAATTTGTACATTTACAGTTTCTGTCCTTAAGCTTATTACATCTGATTTTAGTTCATGGAAAAAATTGTCCATTAGTTAGGTTACTTAAACCTAAGTTCAGCTTTGTGAAATAATCTGATTTTTCTCTATAAAAATTACATCATATTTTATAAGGTTTTAAACAAAGCTTGAGGGTCAACAAGAGAAGAAAGTGGTCAAACAGACTAAAAACACAAAAGTGGAACTGCAGCTAAAAGAGAAAAGTCCAACAAACCTCTCCCACACTTTGTTTTTGTTTCATACAGTGATACAGAACTATTCTCAAACTGAACCAACCTTATTAATGACATTTGGTAATGCAGCTGCCTACACACTTCTGTACATCTCCATCTCGGCAACAATGGCTTCATTCTCTGCTGGAAAGGGTCAATGTGGGCTATGGAAAAGCTGTTGCTTTATTTTTTTCTCCCAGAAAGTTTGTAAGCATCTGCATTACCAAACGCAATGTTTATTTATGACAAGAGAAATTGTGCCTAAAATGGTTGTGTGGACTAATTCTCTACTGTTTTAACTTGGTTATAAAGCAGATTTTACAGCGCTGTAATGTGAAATATTACCTTCTGGTTTTGAGGGGAATTCTGTCAAAAAGTGTTTATTAAATTAGAGTATATTACATTTCATAATCTGCAGTTCTGCACTATAACTGTTAAACCTTTTACAGACACCAGAAATGAAGTTATGGGTGGGGAAATAGGGATTTTTTTCAGAATATAGGTATTCTCTTGCATACTTTTCATTAGAAGCTCTAAATAATGCTGTCTGGCAAGATCTTTTATTTCTTGACATTTGACTGACCTGGCTCCGTATATTGATCTGAAACTTGACGTCCTGAACTTGCCATGAAATGTGGATACCCCAAAAGTTTCATCTGCAGAGGCCATTGAATATTGTTTTCCCATGGTTGTAATTTTCATTTGATATGCAACAAAGGGAAAGCCTTATATGAAAGCAACAAGTTTAAAAAAAAAGAAAAAAAAAGTGTTATTTTATGTTTATAAAACTGGAAATATTACTGGAATATAGAAGTGTAAAACCAGAAAATGCAGATATAAAAACCAAAAAAATTTTATTTCAAACTATTTAAGCAATAGTTTATCATTTTGAGGGGTAAGAGGGGTTATTTCTCATTTATAGAAAACTGAGATTCATTGCATCCTTTTTAATCTTTTAATCATGACACCCTTATGGATTGAGATCATGTCCTTCTGCAGATTTTTTCAGAACATGAAGAAGTTCTGGTTGTTACCTACTGCAGCCAAATGACTGAACTTTCAAGTAATTTAAGGAACCTTTCTTTTGGATGTATGTAATATATTTAGAATGTTAACTTGATTATGAATACCTTTGATGAAGAAAGAGGGACTTTGGAGGTCTGATTCTGATACTCCTTTTTATGTTTCACCCTTAAACACACTCCACTAGAAACTACAGCATCAAATCCTTAATCAGAGCAATTGTTGAACAGTGGCACAGTAAACAACATGGAAGTAGTAAATCAAATTGGGTAAAAAGTCAACTGAGCTACAGCTATAAATTTACACTGTACACATTCAACAAGGTGTAGTGCCTAAGCTTTTTGCAGAAATCTTACTTCAGTCTTATTCACATGACATAGAGATCACAAATTTACCAATGGATATTTTTAATTCTTCCTAGAGATCATACATGATGTTTTAATAGTACAGAGAACAACCTTGCCATTTGTGTGGAGTGTGCTGTGGGTTTTTTGAAAATTTTGCTATATTTTGACATTTTGGGGATGGTAGCCACCACAAAGGTTATTTAAAAAAAAAAAAAAGAAAAATAAAAAAGCCCTGAGGCTGTCTTACTGAAGTCTAACTGCAGTTCTACAAAATGTTATTGGAATGAGAACTACAAGCCAGGTTCTCCACAACAGAAAATTTCTAAATATATTGGTGATCCTGCTTCAGGCAAGTTTCCATATTTGAAGCTGGAAATCAGGGCTTCTGTCCAAAATTGCTTCATAGTCATAACTAGTGGCAGTTTTTTTTCTACAATTAATTTTTGTATTACTGAACATTTTTCTATTAATAAATGTTTATTAAAGATTTGAATTTTTTACTAAATTTTCAATAATGCTCATTAAATATCTGATGATAAACCTAAAAGTTTTTGTCGTTATCTGTACAAATATTTTCTTTACAATATTTCCAAAATGCATGTTTTTTGTAATATTGTGAATGTGTTCAACTTTGCATAGCATACATAACAACCTTAAAGAACCATTCCCACAGTTACCAGACATGCTTCTCATGCATGTACAGTATTGCTTTACAGCTATTTCACTGACTGGAAAAAGGCTAAACACATGGATTACGTTTGGAATTAACAAAGTCTGTATTATTCACTTTTGAAAAGGAAGGTTAGCCAAAATTTTGTGCCATTCTTCAATAAATTGCATAGGAGACGATCACACATGTTTGAGCAGAACAACTAGAGCTACATAATAGTACCAACAAAGTTTCAGATAGTATAATTTTAACTATGAAAATGCAAAGTTTCATTAGTTTTTAATGGAAATTTAAAGAACAAGTTTTCCTATAACTCAGATGTTTAAAGCTTAATGTCAGATTTTTTCAATTCAAGCAAAGGAGAGTCATCAAATGAAACCAGTTTTTATCTATGTCTGTCGCCTTGTTTTTCAGATCAAGTTTTGATATCTCCTAAATTGTGTACATTTATTCTGTGTTTTGTAAGCTTTATTTGATCAGGAAAAATAATTGGAAATGTTCTTTGGGTGTCTATGAGCTGCAGCATGATTCTGTGTTTAGAAGAATTTCTGTCTGGTTTGCAGTACGAGCATGTTTGGGCAAGATCACATCACAATAGGGAGGTTGCTGTAATGAGTTCACTTTATTTCTCTTCTAGAAGTCTTATTTACACATAAATAGAAGTTATTAATGCAAGAAAATTTGATGGGTCCAACACTTACTCTTTAGAAGGGATATTGCCTCATTTTGCCATGTATCATTTTCTGTTCTACAAAATGTTGTGTTAATTCCTCCAACTTCACCAGAGAATAATTATTTCTTATTGTATTTGTTATTTCTTACAGAATGTAAGAAATTGATTTGACACATGGTGATGAAACACAGAACTGTAGAACTCCCTTGTGTTTCTGGAGGACAACCCATTTGTATTAATTTAAATGTCTGTTGAATTTCTCAGGAAAACTACTAAGGTCAATAAATTAGCTTTACCTTCCTTTTACCCCGGGCACCATTGCTCATGTAACAGCCTCTCTTTTCAAAGGGTCTCTGGATACACATGTTCAACGATAGTTTCCATTTTCCTTTATACAGTTTTTCTCCCCATTAATAAATTAGTGCTCCTACCCATTCTTTCTGGTCCCTTCATTATCTTGAATGTACCTCTGAAGTCCTAGACATGCAGATGTATCTTAAAAGATTTCTGAAGTTTCCTTTGTCTGAACTGTGAAAAACCAGAAGAGACGTGAGGATTCAAAGGTGCCAAAGCACAGACAAACCTTTTTGGTGTCAGTTTTCCCCTTAAAGTTCTCTAATTTTTTTTTGATAAAAGCATCCAAACTATTTTTTAATTTTTTTCAATATTCATGTCTTCAGAAAAATTCTTTTAAAATATACATATTCTGGTTTGTTTGGGGTTTTTTATCTTACTTACATCATATCTCTACTAATTCTGTCTAAATTTTACATTGAGATAACATGGCTACAACACTTCTCCTAAAGACAGAAAGAAGATGAGATTCCCTCTTACAAAAGCAGCATTTCTGTGGCTTAGCAGTGCCATATTTTAGGTGGCACACAAGCTGGCAGTAAAAGCCTTGTTTTAAAAAGAAATTGTTATGGCATGGATTATGTATTTTCATTGTATTACAACTTAATAATAAGTGAAATTATTTCTTTTCCTCTTTCTCTAGGTTCATTTTAAAAATATACATAAAAGACTTTTATTAAAAATCAAAGAAAATAAAGTCTTTAATATTTTCTTTAATAAAAGAAAATATTTGTTTTGGAGCAGTGATTCTAAGGTAAGAACCCTTTACCAGCATTAAACTCTATCCCCATATTTTCTGGAAATTTCAAAGCCTGCTTTATATTGTATTTCCATAGCATATGATTCCCTGTTTTGCCTTTTCCCCCTCTGCTTCCACTTTCCTTTCTCCCTCCCACTCCTGGAAAAATGTTCTCCAACTAAACTGTCCTACAGATCTGTTTTCCATCCTGGATATGGTTTCCTTGCTCTCTCATACAGTCAGTCACTCCTTTTAAATACAAACTTCTGAACATCGATGCTCTTGTCAATCTGACAAGTCAATGGCACAAAAATATCAGATGGTGATGTTTTTTATTGTATTTCCAATAATTTCCTCTTAAAAGAGAGCTCATGGTAGGTGTTCAGAACAAGTAAAATTTTTTCTTTTTTCTCCTGATTCTTCTAGGAATCCCATCTAGATAAAAGTCATTCATCTGTGATTTCTTCTTAATGTCTCACTTAGAGGAAGAATATATTTTTCTTTTTCATTAACTGCTTTAAGTGATCAATATGATCTGTATCTTCCTGATTATATTAATTTTCTATTCTGCAATAATCTAACAAAAATAGTAATTGACTTGCTTCTCAGTATCTCTTTGTGTTAAGGAGCTTGTTTCTCTCTAGGATATCTAATTATACATTCAACTTAATTCTTTTTCTAATAAGATTAATAGTAGTTGCAATCTAATTTCATTGTATTACTTTTGTATTAAGATGAACTTCAGAAAAACATGTCCCTTTTTACGTGTTTTAATATATCTGTTCCTCTAAAACTGAGCATGAAAAATTCATTCATTCCTTTTTAAAAACCCCACTATATTTTTTAAAAGCTAACAAAAATCTAGACTCACACTAAATTCTCAAAGCTATTAAAATCTGGAATGTTTCACCACATCTGGGACTAGTTAAGATGATTACTTTTCCTTATATTTTCCCCAAAATCATAATTTGATGGATTTGCCTGAACATCAGTTTGAGTCTAAACAAAAATTCAGATGGAAAAGAAAACTCACCCATCTCAAAACTGCACCAATTGGTTTAGAGGAATCCTTGTGATGCACAATGCTGAAGTCTCATAGTTTGATTCCTTTCTGCCTCTGCAAAGATAGACAGAAGGAACAAACTTACTTTACAAACCAGACAATGTCCAATGAGGCCACTCAAACTTTTTTTTTAAAAAACCCAACAAGCCAACCAACTAACCAACCAAGCAACCAAGCAACCAATCAACCAAAATCAACCCCCAATCCCAAGGAAAAGACAACTTCATATTGCTTTAATGATATTATATGGTTGTCTGTTCCTGTGAATTTTAATGTGCATTTTTTTCATTGAATGTCTAAATTGGTCATTCCAAGCAGCAAACAAGAATACATGATGGAATACTTGATTTTCTTGATTTGGACTCCTATGTTATTATGCATAATAGAAAAGTTTAAATATGTTTTCAATTATGTCATATCCACACAAGCTTGGCAGTAGTTAGATAAAATTTAAGCAAATATGACCCATGTAGGAATTACTGCTACACCAAGGAATATGGAAAGAGGAGATGGATATTTGGGCAATCTAAAGAAGTGTAATCATATTTCTTAAATGTAGGTCATAAATCCCAATGTTGCTATAATAATGTAGCAGTTTAAAACTATTTGATAAATAAGTCTCTCTTCATGACAAAGCTAATATTATACCCAAGGGAGACCAGTGCTTATTCTCAGTGTGAGTTGCAAGTGAAATGTCTAAAATGTTTGGGAAGAAATACATATATTCAAAGACAGTAAATAAATAAGTACTTTTACTTTTTCTTTCTTCCTAATTCTGTAGGATAGATTGAATCTCATGTATGAAGCTGGATGTGTCAAATTATGGAGAAACTAATAGAAACTTAATATAATAAAAAAAATGGAAGCTATTTGACTGTGTGAATCAAACAGGTATTAGAAAATTGCTGTACAAGCAGCTGTGTGTTATGAATTTAAAAGTAACATGAAAGAGAAGAGGATTTATAAAATAATAATTAAAAAAAATATATATCATGGCTGGTTGCCCTGGTGAGAAAGCTTGAGTGGACTGGGCATTGTTAGTCTGCAGAATACATGACTAGACTGGGGAAGAAAGTTAATAGTTTAGGGCAGTGATATATATATTATGTAGGCCCAATAATAATTCTGCCAGAATTTTCTTGTAGGAGCAGAGTACAGCAGATAAGCTTGCTGTCTTTCAGGTTTCTGAGTAAAGGATAAAGCACTGCCTGACTTCTGGTTTTTTCTTTCTATGTAGACAGTAGTTTCCTAACAGAATCAACTGTTTTTTCGAAAGGTTTTGATTAGAAGATGATTATCAGTAATGTTAGTATAACTAATTAGTGTAACTAATTATACTACTAATAAAGATGAACAATTAAATACTGCTTAAGCAGTAGTTTATTAATGTTACATTCTTCTATGGGCAGAGAGTTTCAAAACTTTGCAAAAAATAAAGAGGACTGAACAAGATTTTATTGTTTGATAAAAAGTTTCATGGTATTGAAATTGCTGAAGGAACATAGCTGAAGGAAGAGCAAAGGTAATCCATACTGGGACTCTTTCATGCCAGGGCTTCCATAGCTTCAGAGCCAAGCACCTGGGAGCTAGGAATCTCATGAGATCCAGCTGTCAGTCTCCAGGGTTCAAAGTAACAATGTAAGAATGAAACACAGCAGTACAATAAAACTAGTTTGAGATCTGGAGAGAAATCTTACACATTCTTTGAAATAACTCAGTTTTAACCAGCTGATTCCAATCATGATGAAAACAGAAGTGATAAAGGACATAAAGCCAGCAAGTCTAAGACTGTATTTGTGACCATCTCTAAAACCAAACTGTTTGGGGAATTTTGTGTTTGCTGGGCTTAATATGTCAGTTTATCAGGATATGAAAACTGAAAGACTGAACAAACCACTGAATTGATTTGACTGGATTCAGAAGTCTAGTCATAAATTCAGAAGAAATCAGATACTTATGCATTACTGCTAATCAAGGAAATTTATTATTTTTGCCTTTCTCATATTCCTATTGTATTTTGGCTTCAGACATACACTAGCCCTAACCCTAACTCTTACCCCCACTGCCAACTATCAGCTGTCTGATAATTTAGGATGCCTCCTCAGCTGCCTCTCATGTGAATGTCCCATGGATGTGGCCTTTCTTGTGGTGGTGGAGGGGGTTTACAACTGAGCCAGTTTGTGTAACAGAGGAGGGGTTTTCACTCCCTCTGACCAGGGGTTATGACACACACCCAAAAACTGTCCTCCTCCTCCCCCCTTGGTTGAGGGGAAGTGTGTGCAAACCTGGTCTCAGCAGATGACCCTGTGAGCTACAACTTCCCCCACCCCAAACACAGCCAGAGCTGATTTTCAGGACAGCTGCTGAGTTTGGCTTTTTTTGGTAGAGACATTCTTCTCCCTTCAACTTGTTTCCTTCCTAGACCTGAGATAGTTGGACAATTGTGTCATATTAAGCCATGGAGTTCCCTTAGGTGGCTTAACTCACCAAAGTCCAAAGTTCCAGTCAGGAGACACATTCAGAGAGGGGTGGACTTCAGTGGTCACAGCTTCTTTGTACAATTCTGCCATAATGGGCAAAAAGTCCTTCATACCAATGTTTAAACCATTAGCCATAACAGTTCAGTCTTTCACAACCCAGAGTTGGAAGAATGCCATAAAAATCATTCAGCCCTTGTCTTGGACTCCACACAGAGCAACCTAAAAGTTAAACCATATTATCTTAGATTGTTGTCAAAACACTTCTTGGACACTGACAGGCTTGAGGGGATGTCTATGGGAAGCCTGTTCCAGTTCTTACTCCTCTCTCAGTGAAAAACTTTCAAATCCTTAATGCTGCTCAGTTTATATTTCTAAACAAAGACTTAATTTCAAATATGCAGTTGCTTCAAATTCAGGCATACAGCAATAAAGTGATTTTTTTCAATCCCCCTGTTCAGATTATATAAAACAAACTAAAAAAAATCCAGTTTGAATACCATTTTATGCAAGGTGAGAGTTTTAAAATGAGAAACACAACTACACAGGAAATTCTACAAATTAACACAGAATGTCCCTCCTTTTTGACTTTATGTCTATGATGTTCTGTGCAAATAATAGTGTTATAGTTTTTAAATTTAGATATTTTTCAAGCACTAAAAACTATTTAGACTCTAATTTTTTTGTTGGCTCAACTAAATTTCTATATATCTGATCAATGTCACATTGCAAGTCACCAGCCTGTAAAAAAAATTTACTTTGATCCCTCCATAGAACCACATGCTGAAACATCACAAAATTGTATGATAGAAATTTGTACCTTAGCTCTTACTGTTATAGCTGAATAATCAATATTTCAGTCCTCAAGTTTTGTTCCCTCCCTGCTTCTTTTCCAGGTTATATATTTCTTTGATGATGTTTCCTGAAGAATGAGGTTATTGTGAGTTATATCTTAGTAAGTTTTTATTTTTGTTATGTATTCTCATTAATATCAGTTGAATATATTACATTAAAATTTGGTAAATGTTTTTATATGGAGCTTTCTTATCACTTGGGACTCATACTCTGAAAATCATTCTTCAGGCCTGAAATCGTTATGCATTAATGCCACTGTGGAACTGCAATAACATCAAGATATCATCAGTGCTTATTACAATCTAATTCAGAAATATGTTACTGGAAAGAATTCAAAGCACTTTAAGAAAATTTTCAGAAATATTGGTAATCTGGGATTTACAAGAAGAAAAGGATAGTATCTGAGAAATCTTTAGAGATGTCAAAGAAGAAAGCAAGTTATTCTGAATAAAATAAATTCTTTAGTACTCATTCTGCATCTTCTTAAAAATTTCAGTGCTCTTTTAAACATTTTCTTAAACAAATATGTCATAACATCTAAATAATAACCCACAATACACCTGGGATGGAATTTTGTAAGCTGTCAGCTGTCAGCTATTCTGACAACACAAGCAATGATTGAACTTTCCTTTTGTTAATATAAGTCTCTGAAATCATTGCTACCAGTCTGCACTTGTGATAAGAAATGCCAGTTTTGCACAACTGTTGACAGCTTCCCATGGAGATGTGTCTCATTAGTTCCAGGGTTTTGGTGCCTACTGACCTGTTGCTGGAATGGTGTCATTGGAGTCCAAATGAAGTTGAGCAAAAAGGACAGTAATACAACTGTGATCTTATTAGAAAACCATATTCAACTTTAAATCCAGTATAATTAGGTTTGTTTTAAGATTGTCTTTCCTTAGTGGGTTTGTGCCTAAGGGCCTTCAAGTAACTAGCAAGGTTGATTAGCTACAAATGAGAGAATACTTCATAAATCAAACATTAAATTCCTTTTTTATAATTGCTGTGAGATTTTGAACCAGTTATACAGTTTATTATCAGGGAATGCACAGAAAATAATTTCTCGCTCATCTCTGTGAAAATTGAATTTCTGAAATAGTACTGTTAAGATTAAAAATACTATATTCAAATAACAACTCTTATTAATGCTCCTCAAAGCTATTTAGTTTGTTAAATATTTTAACTGAGAAACAATTTGCCATGTAGTACTGTCTGTTTTACTCTTAATATGACGAGCCTAACTGCCAAAATTCTAATTAGGTTCAGCCTATCAGCCACATTTGAGATTAGTTGTACTACATGTGGCATCCTAACCAAAATTAGGATGATTACTGCAGGACTTAAGCATAATATTGTGTCCCTTCAAGCAAGAGCTTACTCAGGAAAATAAGGAGCATGTGTTTAAAATTTGCTGATCAGCTGCTTCTCACAAGTTTTCCACTACTAATGGAATAAGTCAGAATTTCTCTGATATTTCAGTCCCAGCAGACTCACCCATGTATCAACTGGTAACATTAAACTGGTTAAGAAATATGACCTACATTTCATTGATTCTGCAAAGAGAAAACAGGAAGGCTGCAGTGCATTCTCCTGACATACAAGTGAGCATTTTCTTCACTACTGTCAGAACTTCCACAGTCTGGACTCTGCTGCCCCAGAGAAACACTGGCAGCTTCAGGACCTCACTTAAGACACTAGTTGGCAACATCATAGGATGGCACTGTAAATAATATTCAGAAATATAACTTCTAATTTGATGTTGCCAAACTGGCTCTCTATTCCCGTCCTGCTCTGATCTTCATCATCCCTCATAAATCATCTTTGCAGCCAAGCTCAATTCTCAAGGAGATATTGACTGAATGAATAATTCCTTCCAACATAAACATCAAAATGAACTGTCCCTTCACAAAGTTCAACATATATAGGACATAAAGTCAGAAACTGGGGTGAAAACATTGGATTTGAGCTCACCAATGCAGTGTAAGAAAGCTGTCACATCCCAGAAATCATAAAGAATGGGTAAAACCCCAATTACTTAAACTCTACTATTGAAGGAAAATACCATTCAAAGTTCCTCTGCCCAAATCTCAGAACACAGCTGATTGCAACACTTTTGTTTCTTGATTATTCAGCACGCTTTTTGGCTAATATTTTTTACACCCAGGGGACGCATCTGCTGGGCATAGCTGATCCTTTTTTGCATGGAAATTAGAGCCAACAGATTCTATGGGAACAGTGCAGGTTGGACATCTTTCCCTTAGAGTCGTGACAGGCTTGAAAGACAAAAAATACCTTGTGTCCTTCTCAGTTATGGAATAAACAGTTGGGAAATCTTGATTATGAAGGAAGATCACAAAACACAGGAGATGATTAAGTAAGTGTCCTGAATGTTAACATTTCCAGTGCTTGAGGAAACGAAGGACACAGTTGCTGAATACATATCATTTCCAATAGAAATCTTGTGTCCCAGCTCATGTAGTCCATTCAGCTTTTAAAGTGACATCTGACCCACAATTTTCATTCTGCTTCTCTGTGGTATTTGCTATTCTTTTCACAGCTGATATCGCATATATGTAAGAAATGACCCATTATTGTCATGTAATTGTTACTACTGTAAGAATCTATACAGAGCACAAAGAGCCAGAAAAAGCAATGTACCTGCAAACTGACCTTGTGCTACCACATATTAAGAATTTATTACACTGTTCCTTTTTGCTAGCATAGATTTCATCAGCTTTTGCTTTTTATTAGTTTGCTTAACGTTAGTTTTGTGTGTCACTTGTTAGAAAAACCATAATGAGGTATGTTAAATTAAAATAAGGACAAAGACTCTGATTAGTATGATATTTTAAATCAAAATTATTTCATTTTGTTAGTGACAGGTTTATCAAATTGGCCTTTATCATCTAAAATGCATGTGTGTACATTCATGCACACATCTGCATGAAAATCTAGATTTTCCATATAATTTTGTAGAAAAATTTCTGTATTTTGTATTCAATTTTAAGATAAACCTGACATTATTGTTAAAAAAATTACAGGACTGCTTCTTATTGATTTGATGACTATTTATCAGATTTTAAAATTTTATTATTATTTTTGAAGTGAACTCAAATATTTTGTGGATACACACCAAAAAGAACTCAAAAAAGAGTCAATTGCAATACTTGATCACATGTTTTGGCCCATGGATTTCTTTCAAATTATGCTGTTTCAGCAGGTTTCTTGTGACTTTGTCCAAACACTATCAGCAAGTGGGTGAAAGTGCTCAGGATAGCTTATGGTCACATCCATCATCTTTACTAGCCAAGTATCACTGACAAAAAAATGTCACAGAAACTGATTTAAAAGCTGGGGGAAAAAACTTGATCTAAACAACAGTTCTACAAAGCAGAGAATACTCTATAGAACATGCTTACCTCTGCATCTCCCGAGACTTGCATCTAACATTGCTTGAAGCTGTATTACTTATTTCTTGCCTAAAAATTGAGTGATTGTTATGCTATGTTCTAAAAAAAGAAAAAAAAAATATTAATATTAAAATTATAAAAAGAAAATTACCTTATTAATAGCAAAAAAGTGCAGCTGTGCATTTTACCCACATATCTTGATTAATGGGTGGACAATTCTTTTGACTGCTCCATATTGTAAGTCTCTGGGAACCACAGTAAGAGCTATATAGAAGGAGATAGAGCCTAAGGAGTTTCTGGATAGGCTGCAGAGACAGGGTTCTGTTTTGGTGTAGGATTTAAGTTTGGGACAGATATGCATAATTCATTATTAGATCCTGCCAGATACATATTGTATATAGGTAGGTGTAGAATTTTCATCTGTTTATTGATATCTGAGTCTCTGCTTCGATTGCAGTCAGGATGGTGATACGACTTGAGAAAGGTTATGATGGTTGTTTAAATCTCACTTATTCCAGGTGGATCTGAGAACACTGAAATCTAAGGTTTTGGGTGCAGTTTCTTCTAGATATTTGGAGAGATCTCACATTCCAATAAAGACTAATGCTGAATGCCAAAACTTTGACATCATTTACGACATAGACTTCCTAGTTCCAGGCAGCCTTTGTGTTAGGATTTCAGAAAACAAAAAAAACCCCACACCGCTGGCAAACCTGTCCTTAAGCAGTTAAAAAAAATCTGAGAATTTCTGCTAAAATATGGTCCCACTATGAGGAAAATGAACAGCATTTCTGTTTGTCTGCATTTATAACAAGGGTATGATGTCAGCAGACAGGACAGCTCAGACAGTCAAAACTTGAGGCTTTGAAGTCAAATTCATACACTGCTGTACATCAAAATCATCCCCTCATGATAAGTTCACTTAATAAACAAGTAAAATAAATACAACACAGACCATTGTCTACTAATATTCACTTTCTACTTTTGGGAAGGAAGAACATTTGTATTTCAAAGTAATGAAAAGAAGACATCAAAAATCATAAAATCATAGCATGCCTTGCATTAGAAAAGAATCTTAAAGATCATCCCTTTCCAACCCCATGACACTTTCCACTAGACCAGGTTGCTCAAAGCCACATCCTGGGCTAGAACAAGTCCAGGCATGGGGCGTCCACAACTTCTCTGGGCATCTGTTCCTGTTCCTCACCACCCTCACAGTGAAGAATTTCCTCCTAAGGATATCTAACATAAACCTCTCCTCTTTCTGTTACCCCTTATCCCATCAATACAGGCCCTTGTAAAAAGTGCTGTTCACTCTAGACCCTGTTGCCTGCCCAGTTAACTTGGTTGAGGGAACTGATGCTGACAA
>WBNO01021253.1:0-67464 GCA_013400575.1 Peucedramus taeniatus | reverse complement strand
GTTATCCTATCTTACTTCTTCACATTATGAAGAACTCATCTCATCCCCTGCTGAGTTTTCCCAGTGACAAATTATTCTCACTATTAAAATTTCTGATCTATTTCTAGTTCAAATTTGTCTAGCCTCATCTACTAACCACTGGATCTCATTACACGTTTCCCTATTAAAAAGGCATCTACCACCAGAAATGTCTTTCCTGTACAGTTACTTAAATAGCGTAATCAAGTCACCTTTTAACCTTCTCTTAGATAAACTAAACAGAGTTCAGAGCAGTGGTACTCTTGGGAAAGGTTTCATGAGATAAACCACATTAATTCACCAGATTTAAAAAAAAAAAAAAAAAAGTTGCATGTGATTTTGTTTCACTTACTAGTCTGCAGATGTTTTACTCCACAAAAGCACTTGAGTGTGCTAAAGCTGGTTGATCCAAAAGATGATTTTATTCAGGCAGCTTCAGGAGCAGAATTTGTTTGATATTGCAAATTTGACCCCTGAGATCTGGATATAATTCAAGGAGAGAGCTGAGCATGTAGAACTGGGGCTTAAAAACCACAAGCAAGCTGAGTAGGACGAAAGACAATAGAGCAGCATGTTTATACAAGTTGGCTTTCAGCAGATTTGCAAACTTATTGGAGACTGGGGTTTGTAGTCAGTAGCCTCTTCTGGATTTAGACATATAAGTCATACACTTAGAGAAAGTCTTTGAAGTATATAAAACTAAATTCTCACTTCCAAAAAGAAAAGGAAGAAAAAAAAAAGACATCTAATCTACTACACTAGAGAAGATAACATCCATTCTACTCTAAAGAGGTTGAAGATAAATATTCAAACAGTACAAAGAGAGTAAAAAATGAAATTGAGTATGTGCATGACTGATTAAGCCACTCATCTGACAAAGAATCAATGCCTTAGAGTCAATAAAGCTTTGATACAAAATGCTCTAGTAGGCCGAAAAATAGGGAGTCCATTCAAATGCGGTGTAGCAGTAAAAGATGCGTGAAGCTAAGGCTGGTGCCAAGTAGAAAGGTATGGAGGAAGCCATGTTTTGTAATTTCTGTGTTCCCCTTGGCATGCCTTTGAAGCTGCAGTGTGCTTGGAGCTCTGGGTTCTGTGGTTTTTGGAACCCTAACCCCAGGCAGAACCCAAACCCTGGGCACAGCAGTAAAAAGAGCCTTGGGTTAAGGAGAAAGCTGTGGAGGGCATGTTTTGGCAGTTCTGCGTTCCCCTTGGCATGGCTTTTGCAGCTGCAACGTGCTTGGAGCTCTGGGCTTAGTCGTTTTTGGAAACCTAACCATAAGCATAACCCCGAACCTTTGCATAACCCTAACCCTAGGTGAGGGAGTAAAAGATGCATTAGGGTGAGGCTGGTACCAAGCAGAAAGGTGGGGAGCGAGGTTTGGCAGTTCTGGGTTCCCCTTAGCATGCCCTTTGCAGCTGCAGTGTGCTTGGAGCTCTGGGCTTTGTGGTTTTCAGAACCCTAACCCTAGGCAGAACCTTAACCCTAGGTGAGGGTGTAAAAGGCGATTGGGAGTGCGGCTGGTGCCAAGCAGAAACATGAGGAGGAAGCCACGTTTTGGCAGTTCTGTGTTCCCCTTGGCATGCCTTTTTCAGCTGCAGTGTGCCTGCAGTTCTGAGATTTGTGGTTTTCAGAACCCTAACCTAGGGACTGGGATATGGACCAAAGGTTGCCAAAACTGATCCCCAGGGAAATCTTGGAAACAGAAAGTAAAGACTTACTCTCGAAAGGACATACGATAAAGGAAATGCAATTGAAAAAAAAAAAAAAGAAACCAAAATTGGGAAGTTTATTGACTACAAGAAAATGATCTGGGAGGAAATGAGGTGCAAAGGCGCAAAAGATGCCAAAACTAATCCCACAGATGCTGCAAAAGCAGGGCAAGAAATCAAGGAGGAAGGCAGAACTTTGAGGGGAAGATATGAGAGACATGGCATGGCTACTGGGGAAAAAAAAAAATCGTTGCCAGAGTGAAAGCCATCAAAAGGCATGGGATGCCATGAAGTGCAGGGACATGGACTAAAGCTTGCCCAAATGGATCCCCAAGGAAATCTTGTTAACAGAAAAGAAGAACTTACAAACACTCTTGAAAGGAGATAGGCTCAAAGGAAATGCAACTGAAAAAAAAAAAAAAAAGAAAATCGGGAATTTCAGGGACCACAAGGCAATGGTCTGGGAGGAAATGAGGTGCAGTGCAAAGGAGCAAAACATGCCAAAAACTAACCACACAGATGCTGGGAAAGCAGGGGAAAAATCGAGGAGGAAGGCAGAACTTTGAGAGGAAGATATTGGAGATGTGGCACGGATACCTCAGGGAAAAAAAAAAAATCATTGCCAGAGTGAAAGCCATCAAAAGGCATGGGATACCATGAAGTGCAGGGACATGGACCAAAGCTTGCCCAAATGGATCCCCATTGAATTCACAAGATTCTGTTTCCCTTCCCGAAAGGGGCTGGATGCCACCAGGAATAGTTGAAAAAGTCTGCTACTGGCAGTGTCAGGAATGTCTGGGATACTTCACACAGTACTGCAGCGAATAAAGGAAATTGAGTGGGGCATGTTCCTGCAGCAACAAAAATTAACAAAAATACACCTAACCCCTAGACTCCATGTCAGTAATCAAAGCTAATTCCAGAATTTTTTTCTGTTGTTCTAGTTTTCTGAGTATCATGTAAAAACATACCACTTTGAAACAGAATATGTATTGACCTACATTTGAAAAAAAAATACACCTGTCCAATAGAAATGGACCTCTAAATCTGGACAAGGATACCTATATTTTTTAGGTCTTCCTGTTGAACATCTGATATAAAGTATATTATAAATCTAGATCTAGTATTTAGGTATTTTATTATTACTATAAAGAATCCTACAGGGATCAGGCTCTGCAAAAACTCATTTGGGGATTTTTTAAAAAGCTACCACGAAAAAACAATAAAATATTTGCAGACTCTCTGCTTACTCCTTAATAATCTTCATCAATGATTCATGGCTTCCATTCTGACCCATTCACCAATTTCTTTTGTTTGAATAGCTCTTCTATAACAATCTTCCTTGACAGCACCTTTTTCTTGGATTCCTTCCAAGTCCTGAATATTGTTCCCCTCTCCTGCTCTCCCATTTAGTCTGCCCTTAGTCCTGTATCCCCACCATGGCCATATGAACAGGCTGCCTTTTCAAAGCATGTAGTCCTTGATGTGGAGTTTCTCACAGACCCCTGTTCTCTCGCCCAGGGATGCTGGAAATTGTGGTGGCTCTCCTCCACTTTTTTCCTGTGTGAGCATCTGAACAGGCTGGTACGGGGGATCATGCTTCAGACTACAGCCACTTCTGCAGCCTGCTGTTGCTGTTTCCCTCACTAATCAACCAGTGTGACAAGGTCAGAGAAAAACTTGAAATGTGAACTCAAAACCAGCTCCCTTTGCTCAGGTATAGTACTCAGTGCATCTCTGCCTCATTCTCCTGTTGTACTACAGCCCCAAGGGCTTTTCTTGAGCTTCATGCTTAGTAAATTTGGAGACTTTCCAAACCTGTTAAGCACACCACTTCCCAGAGCACACACAAGGCTTGCTGCCATCTGGCACTGGCTTTCTATCCCCCATGTACTGTTAGCTTTGAAAGTTCTGCCAGAAGTGCTATTCTTTAAAAAAACATTGGCACCAATTCTCTATAATAACTGGCCAGGCCCAAAAATTGTTCCTGTTACTTTTGGTTCCTGTGAGACATTCTGCAGGTCCTGTGGGCACCGTCTAATGGAAATTTCTGGTATTTGATACAGTCTTTTGCTAGCAGATGCTGAACTGTGCCTGCTGGGGATCTGCCCCGCTAGGTGATGCTGTTGCCTACAGAGGCCTTGCACAGTCTGCCCGTAAGGCACAGATCACAGCAGGACAGACATGCAGTGAACTCCCCATGGAACCCAACAGCCCCATGTGACTGTAATGCTGCTGCTGCTGTTTCATGTAAATCAAAGGCTATTGTTCTTGATTTTAAAGTTTAAAAAGGCTATTCTTCTTTTATCACTGTACCTCTCAGTGCTCTATGGTTATATTTGGGGTGACTGTCAGAATAACAATTTCCATGTTATTAAGCATCACATTTGGAAATCGGGTTTCTTGCCGAGAAATCTGTGTGACTCCTTAACAGCCCATCCTCTTGCTATAGGACGTTCTCAGGAGCTAAAGACTGTCAGGCCTTCACTTTGCAATATTCTGTAAATCTTCTTTGACTTGATTCCACAGTTATTTGAGTCTTTTCTTGAGTCGTTTTGTGACTTGGGGTAGTTTTTTAGCTTTTGCGAGAATACAGTCTGGATATCTTGCATTATTTTCTCCAGCTGAGAAAATGGTTGCAGTTTTATCTGTTCTCTAGCAGCCTGGGAATTCTTAATTTACTGTAAGTCATCTGTCCTAATTCAGACACCTATTCACGTGATACTTCTGGCAAGATTTCCTGCATTTTCCAGTCTTTGATGTGCCTAAAGAATAATTTTTTTTTTTTTTCATATTTACAGTTCAATACTAGGACTGTGTCATTACTACTAGGACTGTGTCAATATATTGTCTTAGAATGTAGGAACTTGGACCCTGATTCTGATGATAACACCAGCACTTTGTCATGGGATAGGACTCTGCATCCTTGGCACACAAATACCATCCTCCTCATTTCATCTACCTGGGTCTGCTTTGGTGATCTTTATGTCCTTATTTGGTCACATTTTCCAATGTAGGTCCGCTGGATTTTTTTTTTTTGTTTTCCTTGGTTTTGTATCCTTTTTGTTATCCCTTTTTTTTTTTGTATCTTAACCGTGTAGACAGCTGCAACACTCCAAAGCTTTCTGAGTGCTAGAAAAGCATTATTTTTTCAAGAAGGTATCTTACACAAGATGTCAGAAGGCTAATGGGTAGTTTGCAACTAGGGAAGGTCTTGCAGAGTTTGAAAAAGTTATTAAGATAATTCCAGTTGCTGACAGCATTATCTGTTTAAATTTTTACCCCACTTTCATCCACCTTCCATCCCACTGTTTGTGATGACTCATATTTCTGCACTTTCTATGCCAAAAATCAAACATGTCTTTGGGACACACAGCCCATGTAAATGGCATATCTTTCAGAAATTTACTTTTAATTAAAATGTAATAGGAGTAAATTATAAAGCTGATCAACTATTTTGCAATGATTTATAAAGCAAAATTTCCTGATCTCAACTTGGGAGTTTACATGAGAGTCAGGAAAAAAAGAACTAAGCAATTTTTCCACTGTTGTCTTCAGCAAATGAAACTGTGGAATATAATGACAAGGTCTTTTTGCATAGGGACATAAAAATGATTAAAGAATAGAGGAGTTTCATACAACATAGATTAAACTGGATCTGTCATTACCACTTTTATTAAAAACAAAGATGTTATAGTAGATTATATTCATACACATAAATACACACACATGCAATTTTTCAAAATATTAAACTAAACCTTAAAGTAATATTCTCACCTTGCTGACATATTGTTGAAAATCTCTGTGACTCAAGTGTCTTGAAGTAATCCCATTCCAAACAGCCCTGAAGGGAACATTAACATGATTTTCTGCCTTTCTCTTTTAACACTTACTTTCAATAAGATTAAACTGGTTAGAATATCCCTCCTTTATGCAAGTTAATGACCCAAGAATAAGCATGGAAAAAAACCTACATGTAAGTGATAAGCAGAAAATACACTTGGAAATTTCAGTATATACTTAGTGTTGAAAATGGAGGTGGCTTGTCCCTCTTTTCTGAAACTGTCAGAGAAGTAAGGAACTATAAACATTCATCTTATTTCATAACTAGCTGGAACCATCAGTTAGCAAAACACTGCAGCACTGATCATTGTATAGAACTGCCTAAGTGTGTAGAAAAGACCAGAACAGCACCTTAAAAATAGCAGGCATTTGCAGGGGTCTTTGGAAGCACTTGGACAACAGTTGGATAAAATGCAAAATTTCTCCACACAGTCTGTCCTCTGCTTTTCTAACCAGAAGCGGAATAATTGTTATGCTTCTTTTCTTCATTTTCTCTTCCACATTCTGCTGCCAAATTGCCCTTACCCTTATCCAAGGACTCCCCAGTGACTAAATATTTTGAACAGAGTGGTGAAAGGGTTAAGTTACACCATTAGGTGTCAGAGGAAGGACTGATAAGAGTTCAACAACCCTCCCTCTGCATGGGCTCCAGAACACAGCTCACAGCTGAGTCCTGTGACTTGGAAGAGCAGACACAGGAACTGCTTGCCTGCTAAACATAAAGAACTGCAGCAATGACCTGGCATGCACCAGTCTTTGGGGAGCCTGAATACAAAAAGATTCTCACTTTCTTACAGACTCTTCCAAGAAGAACAGAACTAAAAAGAAAATCAGACATATGGGCTGCATTTCAAGCCCTATTACATGCTGTTTCTCTGTTTGTGTTTTGCAGCCCCACATGTAAAGATTGGGTAGCACTCGTTAGACAGCGTGGTGACAGCAGTACAGCAGGAGAATAACAAAATCAAGGAAGGGCAAGTTTGGGTGCAGGACATGTGTTCCCCCTGACACTGGGGAACTGCTTTCCAAAGCAGTACTATTGGATGTTACAGGCTGGGATACTCAAGCAGGGCTCAAAGCTGCACAATCCCTCTGCTGTCCATATTTATTTAACTTAGCTGTGGTTTCTCTGATGTTCTCTGCTTAGGAAATGAATGATTTTACCCTCTTGTCTAGAAGCAACACAATGCAGTTGTCCCTCATGTGCAAAGACTTGTAGCACACTGTGCTAAGTGCTGGCTGTCAGATTCCCTATGGCTTTAATCCTCTCCATGTCTCCGTTAAAGGCAATTACACAATCTCTGTATTTCCAGATACCTTTTCAACAATGCAGAAACCTCACTAATTAATTCTTTAGATCTTTCTGCTATAAAGGTGACATTCAGTTTGCTCACTTCTAGCTTCTCATTTGTCTGACTTTATTCTGCAGGTTTCTTACATTTGGCAGCAGCCAGAACAAATGAACATTTTAGAGATAGAAGCTTTCACTACTGGAAAAACATCCTCTCTGTATCTCCTTATCGTCATTTTCCTTACCTTGGATCCATTAGCATCTCTGGCCAGAAATCACAGAGGTGAGTTTATCTACAAGATCTTCTGCCTTCTGTGTTCTTTCATGTGCAGAGCAAGGACAGAATTTTTTTTTAACTTGGCTTAGGTACCTTTCCTCCTCCCGAACTCCTCCCTACCTTACAGTCAGCAGCACCTGCTGTTAGAAGCCATCCACATCTATTTGGGGTTGCTGCCCAAAGTTCCCTCTGGCTCTGTGGATCAGGGCTAAATAAGTCTTACTTTTGTTACTTTTTCTGTTGGTGTTTGAAAAGAAAGTAAAGAAATAAATACCTTCCTTATTTCCCAGCTGCTCATGGCTCTATGTCATGGAATTACTCTTTGGAGCAATTGCATAAATTCCTTTACTTCATGGTCATCCCAGTCTTGTGGATATGCAATACCTTAAAGATGCCTTTTGAAATTTTCCCTTCCTCTGAAGATATTTAAAGATAACGAAATCTTTCCTTTGATTCTTTCCTCTTAGCAAGTAAGTGATATCAGTGATATCAGATTAGAGTCTGTTTTCTGACATTTCCTGATTCTGAAATTTAGAGAATTTATGTTTAAGGGAATTTATTAAAAAAAAAATGTGCTCTGTGTTCTGACATTGTTTACAATTACTTTTGTGGGGGTATTTTTCTGAATTTACAGTACACCCAATTTCAAGGGTCAACGCCTATTGTTTATATTTTAACCACTGTGCTAACCAATGTACCCTGACTCTGAAATAAGATCTGATAAACTTCCACCTGTGGGTGATCCTCACAGTGATCAAATAAATGAGAACAAACACCACAAGATTAGAACTGGAAAGAGATTTAGATACTGTGTGCATCTATGAGAGGGAAGAGGAAAGAAGGAAATGCACAAAAGGATAAATCAATAGTTTACAAGGATCCTGTCAAACATAATGCCTTGACAAGTCACATCCTTGTCACAAGACGACAGTGAGGAGTGCCAGTGGGGCAGATGAAAGACACCTCTGTTTCGTCATTTTCTTGTGGAATACTTACTGAATGACTGTTTTTGTACCAGGAACAATGCTGACAATATTCTCAAATCCTATTTTCCAAGATCAGATCCATTTAGACAGAGATTAATAAAATTTCTTCAAATCTGCACTGCCATCTTTGAATGAAATGGCAATATAAGTGTTCTTTGCTTTCTTCAGAGCATTCACACCAAGGTAGGTGCATTTTCATCAGATTTGAGACAATGAGATTGAGAGAAGAACCAGAGCCAAGCCTAAGACTGGCAACAACTATAAGGGAGGAGTATAGATTGTGAAAGAGTATATATATATAGACCTTTACCATGAGGAAAGCTTGCAAAAGAGTTTGCTGACCTGATGCATGTAAATTTTCCCAAATTATCCTGGACATGTGTTAACAAACCTTTGGCTATCACAACTAGGTTCTTTGGTTTTGAAAACCAAATCTAATCTGGAAATATTGAAAACAGAATCTAATCTAGGAAAAACTAATCTGATTAAAATCTCTAACACATAGTGTTTCTTGATTAGTTTTACAAACTCAGTTAAGACTCACAGCCTTTCAAACCTCTCCATGCAGCAGAAACAGCTGCTCTCACCCACGTATGCAGCTTTTTTCTTAGACTTTTACCACCCAATGAGCACCATAACACAGTAACCCAATGACTACCTCAGTGGAAATGGGAGATACAGAAAAATGGGGAAGGTGCTAAAGACGGTGGAGAGGGCAGGGCTGAGCAGAAAACAAATTCTGCATTGGAGTAAAGAAAAGATGGACTATCTGATAATGTCTGATGAGAAGGAGGCACAGGGATTGGTGAGCAGATGCTGTTTGTAGCCAGGGAGTCAGGGGGTATAGAGCAGGAGAGACAAAAACCAAGATCTGAAGCTAGAATTGAAAGTGAGCTTAAGATTCTTAAAAATGTGGAGCTAAACCAGACTTGAATAGCTCTCAAAAGCCTCCTTGCCAGTAAAGCCTACTTGGCATTCTGCTCCTTTGTTTTACCCTTATTTCCCAATGAGTAACTGGTCCTAAAACCTGATAAGCCTGATCCCACATGTAATTGCATTATATCCAACCCATTCTTCCTGTCTCCCTTCAAATGTTTCCCTGAACTGAGTCCAGCTCCCATCGGCTCCTCTCCTTGGCCCATCTGCTTTGTTTCCCTGAACTACCATCGGTGGTATCCCAAGCCTCCACAGATAGCCTGTGCTTTGCTATTGCTCACAAGTTGCATTAAAATAGATTCAAGAACAGAAAACAACCAAATGGCATGGTATTATACTACCCAACAGGAGAAAAACAGCATAGGACCACAAGCAGGATCAGCTTTAAATTTTTCACATAATCAGTAAAATTAAGTTAATCTGGTTCTCATGTTCATGCCTCTCTCACATATTTACTCCTGCACTCCTGGCTTTATCCCAAGCCCTCAATACAGTGTAACTTCTACTTAAAGCAGACAGGATGATGTAGAAATGGACAGCCTCATTAGTTTTTAGAAGCAACTCATGATTCTGTAAACTTTTGGCCTCCAATTGAAGAAGATTGAATTGCATGATCTTGCAGTGTCCATTCAAGTTTGTTCTCCCCATCCAATATCCATCCTGCTCCTGCCACTGATGAGTCACTAGCACATTTGATTCAGTAAGTTGTTTGGAAGCAACACCAGAGAGTTAACATGCAAGAGAAGCCATGAAATGGGGCTACAGTGCAACTCTTCCGAGGTAAAGGCTGCTTGAGAAATACAGAGTGAGCTGATGTTGAAATCAGGATAACACACAGATGAACAAAGTCTGACACCCTTGCTGGATGAGCTTGTGTATGCAGTGTGAGGTTAAATGTTTGGTAAGGAAGAACACTAAATTGCTATCTCTGATTCTTAAACCTAATGTTAAAGGTTTACAGTATCCTCTTAAATTTAAAATTTAAATGAAATTAAAATTAAGTCCTATTCACAAATAGAAGGAAAAAAAAAGAAAACTCTAAGTCAAGGAGACAGCAAAAAAAGGAATTCTTTAATAAAGAAGTAAAATTAAACTATTTTACAGAGTTAATATCTAAATCTTATAATCATGCTTACCATTAGAATTTAATAATTTACTTATTAAATATAAGTTGCTCCTTAGAAATCAAAACAGGTATGCATGGCTGAATTTACTATTGGGACTCTAATGTCAAGAGAAATTCAGATCCTGCCTGGACAAATGATTTCCTATACTTTCCAGCAGCATTATTCCTGTCTTTTCTCTAGTAGAGAAAGACCTAACCATTTGAGAACAAAACATATCCTGCAAAACAAGAAAGTGCCTTTGCATTTAACAGCATCCAGTAGGAATGATTGAATCTGATTTGGTAATCCATTCAATTCAAGGTTGTTTGAACAGCCACACCACGGCAAGGGGGGAGCAGCATGGGAGAATGATTAACTTAATCCTCCTGCTTTGTTTGTTTGATGCTGCCTCACTCCAGTGCAAGTCAATAAAACTTTGAGCACCAACACACACAACTTCCACCACCCTCCAAGCTGGCCCAAAATGGGGATTAGCAAAGCTGCCTTTCTCCTTCTGTTCTTTCTCAGCTCAGGTAAGAGTCCTTTGCCTTCTGCTTGTCTAGGTAAGGCTGGGGCCAGACACTTGCAAGCTCCATGTGACGAAGGTAGGTCCCCAAATCCCTGCGTCGCAGCTCCCCCAGACACTGATGGATTTGGGGCTTGCTGGGCAGCAAGAGCTGCTGCTGAACAGAGTGAGAGCTGTCATTGCTCCAGGGTTGTGTTCATTAGAGACACCAGAAAAGGAGCAGCCTCGGTGTCTACATGGGCAGCTAACGGCTCCCAGCAAGCATTTCCCATGGCCAGAGACAGGGGCACCCTTGGGAAGCAGCCTATCAAAGGCTTGTACAAAGTCATGGCTCCCTCTGGTTTTGGCAGACTTTTGTCTTAGGTTTGGGGATTTTTTTCTATGCTCTTGCCAGCTACTGTGATCCTTCTTCTGAATGCTTTAAAATTTGTTGATGCTTGTGCAAAACAGAATCATACAGGAATGGAAAGCTTGTTCTACACACTGCAGTTTCAATCTTTTTCATAACCACATTCTTAACAGTGAATTTTCCATTCCATGTGATAGGGAGACCAAATCTGATCACTGTTCGTATCTGCAATATTGTTGGAATGGAAAGATACTTTTGTGGAAGATGATACGAAAATTTTGGAATACAAAAAACTGAATTTGGCTCTTTAGTTATATTTATATGGGTTTCATACAAATGAATATTCTCTGTTCTCTGTCCTGAAAACCTTAAACTCCAATGAACTGTGAGATTCAGACCACACAGCTTCTTGCAGGCATCTGTATAACCACACAATATGTTGTGATTGTAGTAAAAAATAGTTATGAGTGTGCTAATGCATATATTAAGATACAGTAAAATAAATGAAAATTTTACATGTGCAGTTTTAAAACATAAAGAAAAGTAACAGCTAGGAATATATATGGGTAGATTTTAGCTGGAAATATTAGAGACATGCCCCAGCATTTAAAAAATCTGTTATTTAATGCTAAGAATTTTTATCTTGGTTTAAATTCTAGTTTCTAAGCTGTGTTTTTGCAAAAGAACAGCCTCTGTAAAATCAAATAACTTCCTCAATTAAGTTGGAATTTTATATTAGGGAGAAAAAGATACAATTTGGGCTTTTATCTGAAATATTATACTTCTGTTTGCAAATCCTTTATCAAATGGTAGTAAATATTTGCATTTCTGAATAAGATAGTAATGCATCTTTCTGAGACTGTAAAATACCATAAATATAGGGAAAATTTGCTGCTTTTTTATTCACATTGCATATTTTTCCTTTTTTTTTTTTCTAAAGGTATTATGCCCTGCCATGTAAATATAACAGAAAAGGGGAAAAATATTTTTATGACCCAAATTAATTATGACCCGTCAATATTTCTAAAATCAAATGTTGTAATAATAATGACAATATTGTTGCAAAATGTCAAAACAGACCAGAATTAAGTGTGCATGGAAGCTGTACCATAACAGGAATTCTTTACTTGTTTTTCTTTTCCTTGTGGAGAGTATTGCAGTATTCTTATGATATTGCCTTACCCTAGTTTAATGTTTTGTCTCAAAACTCATTTCTTCTCAATGTTTTTGTTTTGAAATAACTAGTGGAAATATCAATGGACTCTTTTTCACTTACTCTTTTGTCTTCCAGCAGCTATCATTTTCTTCCATATATACTGTTAAAATAACTGTCAGTCCTTAGGGACAAACTCTTCCCAGGGGTTTTTAAATGCAGAAAAACCCCTGCAGTAACTTCAATTACTTTTGCAATTGTATGAGATGAAGCATAATTTGGCTTTTATCCCTATTTTACCAGCTTCAACTTGTAGATGCAAAATGATCTTTAGGAAGATACTAAATTGCAGGCTGAGCTCTCTCTCAGGTGAAGGAATTCACTAGCAGGACACTTATGAGCCTGCTTCACACTAAAGAGTGTTACTCAGGAAAGGGAGGAGCTGTTGCCTTTCTCAGCTGGAAAGACATCATTAAACAACCCAGTGGAGCCCCCTCTCACAGGCCATGGGTCTGAGTGGGACAGGGAGGATTTTTGTCCCTCCTGCTGGCATTGGGCCATGGCTGAGGCAGACAGGGGTCAGAGAAATTGAAAAAGTTCCTCTCTGCAGCATAGCTGTTACTCCTGAGATTCCAGTCATGGTCTGGTTCATCCCTTGTCTGCCTTTTATTCAGCAATTGCATAAGGGCAGACACAGAAACACAGAGCAGAACTGAGATGTCCTGCAGTGATCAGGGGTCAGGGTGTCTGTTTGGGGTTGAAACCCTACAGAACAGTTAAGTCCTGGAGCCAAATGTTTGTCAGAAGAGTCATATGCTCCACTGATAAAGAAACTGTAAAAATCACAGGACTCGTGCAACTCCATGACCCTGCAGCTGGAAGTCATGAAAGTCACTGTGCTATGCACTAATTCTGAGACTGCAGAGCTGTAACAGGAAAATACTAAATGCCAAAGTCCTTTACAAGGAGGACTGTTTTTGAACTCTTTTTGAGTTTACCATTAAAAATAGCCGTACTTTTTAGTATCCTATATATTTGACACACAGCTGTAGCCAAGAGGTTGTTAGGTGAATTTATTTACCAGTTTAGTATCTTATCTTAATTCATTGCAATGGGAGGGCAACAACTGCCACCTTTATTAAGTAAATTTAGTACACGGTTATTACAAAAATGACAAACTGAACATCTGACAACCCCAGTGACTGAGGGTGGTTTGTTTCTTATGAGAGTAGGAGCCTTTGAAAGAAGCTGACTGATAGATCTGAAGTCATTCCATGCGGATAGATGGAGAGCAATGGACAAACATTGTTTCACATCTTTCTTGAGCCCAATTTCTCCGCTTTGTCCAAAGTATGCATGGCCAATATTTTCTTTCTGAAACACCTCACTTTTTTTTGCTCCTTGGGTCATCTTCTCTGTTCCCATTACTTTATACCATAGGTTTGTGTTATTACTGTTCAAGCCATTTCTCTGTCCTGCCTTACACTGGGTTTTCAGTGATGCTGCCTTTTGCCATACCAGGAAGGCACTTTAGATTTACCCATATTTTGTCACCATTAAACCAATTATTCCAGTCATTAAATGATGATGTCACATGACTAGGTGACAATGATTTAACATGAGAGTTTGAAATAAATCAAATTGTCATTCCCATTTTCACTCCTTTCTCTCTTTTTCCTTTTAGTGCAAGGAAGCATCCTAGACCGCTATGTGAGAACAGAGGGAGCTTGGTTGCTCAACCCAATGAAGCAAGTTTATAGAGCAAATAGTGATGAAGAATGTGCAGAGAAATGTGAAAATGAAGAAAAGTTTGCTTGCAGGTAATTTCCACTGGTTCCCACATATATCTTTCATGCAGGTGATGGAACAATATGCCTTTTTTTATCTGCAGTCTGAACTTTCAATGGTTTTCTTATGACTATGTGGGAGTTTGAGATTTGCTGGAAAAACAAAAAATGTGCAGAAGCAGAACGCCTGGGACATATAGATGAAGACAGAAAAAATAAAGAAATTAAGAAAGTTATGTTTAACTTTTATTGAAAAACATTACGATATCTTGATGCACAGCTTGACACACTGCAAACCAATGACATGGTTTTATCAAGACTCTTGCACTTCTTCTGCAACAAGGAGTCATACTTAATTTGATGGAAATTTAGGACAGCAGTAATGGCATTGCCTATTTTCATTGCATTGGCCATCTTGCAGATAAATCCATTATTCAGAAATTTACTAGAATTTGGACTTAGGTGACTTCTATTTACTTTGAAAAAGAGATGACCACCTAAACCTTAATGATTCTAAACCCTTCTTTCAGCCAAGTCCTCTCACTGCACCTGCATTAACCACTCTCAAGGGGCCAGAAAGCATGAAAGGTGTTGATGAACCTGTATTGTTGGTCTTTGCTCAGGCTTCTGCCCGACTGGAGCCTACTGCTCTGAGCCTAAGGCTTCTGGATCTCCTGTGCCAAAGCCTTGCAGGAAACTGAGGCAGTTAGGAGAGATGTCCAGTGTTGCAGTGGGAGGCAGTCTGCACATACAGGGCAGAGTGGTTTTCTCTTCCAATCTACCACTTCTGCAGCATGCACTTTTTGAACTCAGTGAAGTGATCGTCTGCAGTGCTATTTCAAGCACTTGGTTCTACTTAAGGCTTTTATTCAAGGCAGAGATACACTAGTGCTGACTCCTTAAATGTGTTTTTTAACTTTGTGTTTTAACTCCAAAGAGAAAATGAGACTTGTTTTAAAAAGGCGTAACCCTGAAGAATGACAGGGGTCTACTGACTGTTGGAAATACAGCCAATTCCCTTTGATCCAGCTTCACTCTGAAAACCACAAAGAAGGCAGAGCTGCAGTAGCACACGGTTCAGGAAAGTAGGGAAGAAGGCAGAAAGGGCAAGTCTATATATTCAGATTATATATTTACAGTTTGCAGGGAATAAATATTCTCTTTTGAGCCATATTCAGACACAGTATCATTCCTTAGCTTCTACCCTGGGGTCTAAGTCTGCCATCACTTGGCTCTGGAATGACATCAGGTTAATGCCTCCTTAATTACTTACATGAGATCTATTACAATCAAGCAAGAACAGGTGCTGTCTGGCAGGAAGGATTTGAGGGAAGAAAGATAAATATTAGTTAGAGCTTAAGACCTGGGCAGCACTGCAGCATCCTCACATTAATGCTTCAGACCAATCTGTTCAGATCGATACTTCAGACTTATTATCCCACCTTAGAGGTGGATTGTTCCTTAGTTACTTTCCTACTTACAAATTTAACATTACTGACAGCTTAATTGGCTTAATTGTGGGTAACAGCTTTCCTGCTATGGATCTACCCACTGAATGCCATGCTGCTGTTGCTCATTTTTTTTTTTTGGTCCAGAAAAGCCAGCTGTAGGAATTATTTAGCCTGTCAGAAGGTTTCCTTAGATGCTATTCTAGAGGCTACACCATCTGCTTCTGTTTTGCATTTTACAGCATAGGCACTTGCTGAAAAGACAAAAGGCTATGACTTATAAAGTGCTCTCAGAAGAATTACCACAAGATAATTTAAGGTCCTGCACTGTGTTTTACCTGCTCCTTGGTAACTGCTGCATACTGTGGAGTGTCTAACTCCTTGAATGACCACTAATATTTTTTAAATTAGGTCAAGGTGCCTTGTGTATATGTCCCCTTCAACATGGTCTTTTGAACCTCTGGAAAGTTATAAATTCTTTGTTATAATTTCTTGTAGCTCCCTTTCAACCTAGGTTTGATATGAACACTTAGAAGTGAAAATCACCACTGAAAATGTGAGCTGCAATACTCAGTGATCTGAAAACATTTCTCAGTCTTAAATATCAATGAACTGTAGTGTTTGATAAAATGACAACTGAATACTCAAAAATGTTTTCAGGAAAATAAGCATATATTCAGTATTGTTTCTTACATTGCTCTCTCCTCTTAAATTTAACAGGGCCTTCTTATTTACCAGTAAAGATCAACAGTGTTTAACATTGACTGAGAACACCAAAACAGCAATGATATTCAGAAGAGCAAATGCAGTTCTTTATGAAAAAAGAAGTATGTCTATATCTTTTTTGTATTATTGGACTGTGGTTCAGATAAAAATTATCTATTTTTATAGTATTTGTATACTGTTGTATGATGTTTGTACTCTTCAGTTAATTAATTGGGTGACATTTTTATCTTATTCTTATTTTTATGACATAATTAATGTGAATTTTTTTGTTCCACTTTTGTGCTTATTTTATGAATATTTTGTCATAGATGAGGATTATTTGACAGAAATGTTCTTTAATTCTTTCTGAAAATAGGAAGTGTGTCTCTGAGGAATGGCAGCTATCCAATTTTTTATCCTGTTTCAAAAATTATCACCTTATGCCAGATGCAAGGAAACAATTGGGTTTTATGACTATTTTTTAATTACATTATTGAGCATGGAGCTCTTGCTATATACAGGGAGGAAGGAATGTGGTTTATTTTTAATGTGACATAAATTTCATTGTGCTGTTCCCTGACTTTTGAATTACATAAGGGACAAAAGACCTCCTTAGGGATCATTCAGATATAAGATGATGTGGTGAACACTAGACATAGAATTACTTCTGTGTTAAATGACTTAATGAACATTGTGTTTGACCATTTGCTGATTTGTAACTTTGAAAAAAGTACTAATACATTTGAAAATATTCAGAAATTGGAAACTATATTATGTCAAAACTTTGGTCTCCTTCAACAAAGAAAGGTGCATCAAAAAGTAAAATGAACCAGGTTCTCAGCTGCTGAAAATCATGAAGTGGTTTTGATAGGCCAGTTTCTAAGCAAAAGGCAAGAATCTCAATAAATTAACAGTAAATACCCATGAGCTCCAGAGAAATGCATCGTTACTTCGCCATTGGCCTTGGTGGCTTATCCCTCCCTGTGGGATGAGACAATGCTGTGTGTACAGCAGCTGCAAGGAGATTTTAGATAGTAGTTCAACAGCTTTAGCTGGATTGCAGCCAAACATCTAAATGAGATTTTGTTCAGGCACTGTGGATATAAGGAAGTAATTTTTCACAGAAAGGTGGGTAAGTACTGGGCCACATTTACAGAGAGGCTGTGAAGCCTTCACCCTTGCAGATATTGGCTGGACACAGCTCTGAGCAGTCTCACTCGCCTTAGAACCTGAATGTGCTATTTATGGGACAATGGACCAAAGACAACTGAGGGTCCTTTTCAACCTAACATTTTCTGAAGCCTTTGGTCAGCTGCATTTTTTCTGTAGGTAATGTTTAGAACATTAGTTCTTTCATTATACACAGAAGTGGGTGGGAATTTCCATAAATCACTATTAAGTAATGTGAAGAAATCTTCTGCAGTTCTTATTTAGGAGGAAAACTCAGTGGATTAATTAATAAATAACAAAGCTAAAAGACTGAATGAGTAAGTTATATGTAAATAATAGTATTGGTTTTTCTTACTGTGATCAGGAGCTAGATTGCAATTTTGGTTTATTTTTGAGACATCCCTTGGATTTACTGAGGTTAGAACCTGGTCCTGCAATACTCATTGAGGATTTGTTGCTACATGTTTTGAGGCCATAGACGTGTGTTTTAGCTTCTTGAAATAACAGAAACACACCACTAAAAGTGTGAAAAGCTGTAGTTTGACAAAACAAAAATTTTAAAAAAATTGCACCTCTGCCAGGTTGCAGAAACAAAAAGAAGGACCTTGGTATCATAAAAATCAAAAACACAACCTACTGTGTGTGTGTTAGATACTGTCTGTGTTGCTCATCTTTGTATTTGCAGTAATTCTTTCAGTCAAAGCAATTACTCAATGAGACCTAGTTGCTATTTATCATTGTGTTCAATGAAAAGGATGACAATTACTATAAAACTGCCAGTTTCAGAAGTTATTTCTTCTATAGTATGTCCTATAAAAGAGAAAGTTAATCCTCTCTGACTTACAGTAAAAGTAACAAGAATTAAAGCTGCATTTGGGAATTGTTACCTACATATCTGCTTGGAAATAGTTAACCCAAGGGACAAGGGTTGAGTTTGGGGATCAAAGTTAGTAATTTGTAATCAGAAAGGAAAAACCCTAAAGGTTATATAAACGGTCAAAAGTTTACACAAACAAGAAAAGTCAGCACTTGACTGATTCAATGTGCAGTGACTGAGTGGTTTAATGTTATTTTATTACAAAATTGTTTGAGGGATCCAAATGGCTTCCAGCTAAAGTTTCTAGAGTAAACTTGCCTCTATATATACATTGAAATAAAACTTGCCTAAAGGTGCATCCAAATATCAGCTCTCAGCAAAGCTGAACCATATTTTGGAATCAAATATTAGTTCTTTTCACTTTGGGCAAGACAGGTCTGTGTAAAATGGCATTATTTCTCCAGATTTCTGTTAATCTTCTGCTTGTATGTCAGCTTTGTTACAACTTTGATGCTGAGAAAAACGTGCAAAACTGGGTGTCTACAAGTATTCGGTTTGGACACTACTTAAAGACACTGTGACAATTCATGTCACAACCTAAAAGACAGGTTGCTTCTCTAGGGAAATGGTAAATGAGTTTCCTACTTAGTTTTCTGAGCTAAAGGACACGCTGCCTGACAGTAACTGTCCCTAAACTGCAGCTGTCTTGTCTTCAGCTGAATTCAGGTGACTGTCTTTAAAGTTTTGATTTTAATTACTGTGCATAACTATAATAATCTCATAGGCGGTAAGAAAAAGAGATTGTGTTTCTATTTTGTTATAGTATCTATTTAAATGTTTAAAGTGTATTTTATTATATAAATCTACTATGGCGTGTTCCCAAAATAACTGGGTTGTCTTACTCTTATTTCTCTGGAATTCTGGTGTAGAACTTCTTTTGCTTTTGCATGAATTTTTCAGTCCCAATTAAGTCAACTTAGACATCAGCTATCTAGCAGGCTTTTACGATGTAAAATGTCTACTTTTGAGAACATAAGAAAGTCAAAATATGATCAAACATATTTAAGTGTGCTGGCATGAAAATGGATTTTGTGTATGTTAGAATCCAATGGATATGTCATGATATTGATTAAGCATGTATCATTTCAGTTTATCTTCTAGAATGCAAGGAGGGAAAAGGAATGGATTACAGAGGAACAGAAGCCAAAACTCAGAAAGGTGTGCGGTGCCAGAAGTGGGCTGATAATACCCCACATAAACCAAAGTAAGGTCTTTTGCTACCTGTTTATATGTTTTTCTGATTTTTTTCAAGCCATACATATATGCTAATTTGTTTTGTAAGCAATTTTTTGTCTCCTTATAAAATATTTTTCTATACCTATCTAGAATAAGATAATTCTCTAATCTGAGTTGTTACTTGGAGACCTCTAAGTGTTGCTACATGATCAATAAAGACACAGTCAGCCTTGGCAGTCACATTTAAATTTTATGGGTTTTACATGAGCAGAACACTAGACAGGGAAACATCTGGTTCTGCTGAAATCAATTTTTTCAGTAATCTCACCAGAGCAAGAACAACTTCTTTTGGCCAAAGATGTAACGTGTGGCAGATGAGATAGAGGTACATCATCTTATCAGTGAATCCACAATTAGCAAGGCAGTATTTCTTGTATTTAATAAAAAATATCTAACTGGGTTTATTTAGTAACTTTCTATTCAGAAGCTATAGCATTCAGGTTACAAAGGACTCTCACATTTCAGCAAATATGTCCTCATTGCATCTCTCAGGGAATATATCCCAGAGGAAGCAGTTCACTACATGCCACATGGTACCCTGCCTGAGCAATAACTGCTGGAAACCAATAGCTAAAGAAAATGCAAGTCTTAAAGACATAACTGGCCGTAGAGGCACTGTATTTCCTGAAGTCTATCATTGTAGCACTTCTAATTCTTCAACAATGGCACACAGTAACTATTAGGGGCCCTCTAAAGACCAACAACTACAAAACTGTCCTCAGATAAAGATTTTAATTTTAGAGCCCTCAGCAGAATAATTGGGACACTTTCCTTATTCTGTAATCCCATTTAATTCTGTTCCAGTTATACGCCTGAAAAATATCCCAAAGCAGGACTGGAGGAAAACTACTGCAGAAATCCTGACGGGGATGAAAAAGGACCCTGGTGTTACACAACAGATCCTGATACCAGATTTGACTACTGTAACATCCCTGAGTGTGAAGGTCAGGATACACATACTGACTTCTTTCCATTTTTTGCAAGATATGTTCAAGAGTGTGAAGTTATTCAAACACTTTTATTTTGAATTGAGCACTTGTTTCAAACTTGAATTTAGTTCAACACGAAACTTTCCAAAACATTTTTAACATCAACAAGGAAGATATCAAAAGACCCTGAAAACAGCAATACAGTGTTGTCTTTTTTTTCCTCTAGAAAAAAAAGGCATATGGGTGTATTCATATATCATAAAATTAGAATTTAACCAAATGACATTTGCTAGTGCAAAAGTCAATAAAATGTGACAGTAGCAAAGCCCAGATTTTAAATTATATCTTAATAGATTCAATTTAGCTCTTTTAAAGCCTGTAGTCTGTAATGTTGGTTTGGGTTTTTTTTTAATGGAATACTACAAATGTAATCAACAAGTTAAAGTCATCTTACCAAGGAAAATAAGCTTTTACTTTGCCAAAAAATGACTGTACTTCAGCCTCGTGTTCTGATCAGGCTCTTGTGCTTCATGTGAGACGAGTGGGAATGTTTCTGGACCAGTTCATCAGGGTATTTCTGTCTCTCTTGTCCTTATTCTGCCTTGTTCCTACAGTAGAGTGCATGCACTGCAGTGGAGAAAACTACCATGGAGTAGTTGCAACAACAGTGTCTGGGCTTGAGTGCCAGCGCTGGGACTCCCAGCAACCTCACTCTCATGGATACCTCCCGGAAAAGTGAGTCAGGTTCTGTGATGGTCTCTTTATCATCAATGGTGGGCTGAAGACCACCCTGCACTGGACAGGACAATTGTTACAGCTATTAGTAGCATATCTTAAAACTCAAAAATCTTATTTTTCTGGTTCAGTTTTCCAGAGAAGGATCTGAAGAATAATTATTGTCGCAATCCTGATGGAGAACCTCAGCCCTGGTGTTTCACTACCAGTCCAACTAAACGCTGGGAATATTGTGACATTCCTCGTTGCCGTGAGTCTGGCTTCTAGACTTCTTCTAGTCAGAGTGGTGTGAGGATCTAGAACAAACAGAAGAGGTCCCAAAGATAAAGAAAAGTATAAAAGACAGCTGAACTTTATCTCAAAGAAAAAAATTAATCACTTTAAAATGAACCTCTGATGGCTTTATTGAGGCTAGATATTTCTGTCATAGCATTTCTAATGTTTTTTTCTGGAGCACATCTCCCTTCCTTGATGTGTTTTCCTATGACCAGGCATTTCTTGTGTTTCTTCTGTTGTTCCTCTTTTGATACCAAGAAGTTTCACTCTTCCTGAAAATACTTTGGTTTTTGTTTTGCTCTTCCAAATCAATTCTCCACCTTTTCAGGTTTTTTTTTTTTCCCCTAAAGGCCTGTCCTTGCCCTTATACTTTTCCTTGGGACTTCTCACTAGACCTCATCCTTGCTGTCTCTCCCCAGTCAGAGTATGTCTATTTTACACGTGCACCTGTCTGTATCACTGATGGGCCAGACACTTTCACCCCAGTTTTCTTCACTTGCTCACTTTCCAGCTCTGTTCTGCTACTAGCTGCTAGCATTTTCATATCCTGACTTTTGTATCCTGTATCGTATTCTGGCTGCTGTAAAAGGGCAGATGCAAATGCCCTTCTGGCAGCGTGACTGCTCGTGAAGAACTCAAAATGGGAGAAAGAAAAGTTAAGAAAGATATCTTCAGATCTTTTCTCTGCCTTTCAGACTTTTCAAATATTTTGATATTTAAAACTTACCTTCAAGGAAATATAAAAAGCCTGCTTAATTATAAGGATCAGAGTGGTTTGTTGGTTTAGTTTTTTTATTATATCTAGAAGGCACTGATTAATTTCAGTTCCTTTTTCTGTAACAGCAACACCCCCACCACCTCCTGCACCAGGACGTCAATGTCTCTCCGGAAGAGGAGAAGACTATCGAGGCACAATATCTGTTACTGAATCGGGAAATACCTGTCAGCATTGGAGCTCTCAATCTCCCCACAGACATGCTCGCACTCCTGAAAACTATCCCTGCCAGTAAGTGAAGCCCCTCTGTTATTCAGTGTCCATGAGAAATACCAAATCTCAAAATTACTTCAGTTTCCTTCATCTATATTGCAAAGTTCTTCGGTTACACCAGCATTCACTACCTGCTGGATCTAATATTTTAAATTTTTTCATATATTTCTTTTTATTGACTTCTTTGTTCTTGAATGTTTCCTCTTCTGAAAGTCAGAAGGTGCTTCCTCTTCTGACTTTCAAGCTCTTCTTGACTGACTTTTTCCCTGTTCATTTCATCCTTTTACTGTATGGTTGCTCAGATGAAACCATGAGAAGTAAGAATGGTACAGTTATGATACTTGCTTGAGGCTAGATTCTTTCACCCTAGATTCTTTCTGCTGTGCTACTCTTGACCTCAAAGTATTGCAGTCTCTTAATTCATCCATCAGTCATGTGGATATCTGGTTTAGCACATCTAAAACACCAGTGAATTACAATTATTCATGTAACAGATGGCATCAGTAAATACAACAGTAAACTAGGCATCAAGAGATTCTCCATTTGTTCATAACCTTCAATAGATTTCCATGAGAGACTTTTATCAGTCAAGTTTTCTGTTTTAGGAGCCTAGATGAAAACTACTGCAGAAATCCCGATGGTGAGAAGAGGCCATGGTGTTACACCACCAACACAACTGCCCGGTGGGAATATTGCAACATCCCCTCTTGTGATAGTATCAAGCCAGAGGCCCCTGGTAAGAACAGGAGACAGGTGGAAATGAAGGGTCATCATGGTTTATTTTGAAAAATCTCATGTGACTCTGCTCAGTTGCATTGCTGTTGTCAGTGTTGGCATAGCCGTATCTAGTTGAACTCCTGGGTCTGATGTGGAGCCCAGGATGGTGTGTTCAGTCTGACGGCTAAGTGAGTCAGCTACTGACTCAGATCAGGAAATATTGCAGTAAAAGAAGACTTTTCTTTTTGCCCAGTGGTGGTTACCTCCACTGATACATTTTTAAATGCTCCGTGGAAAAGTTAGTTAGCTTTACATGCCAGTTCCTTAAAAACAGAATCTGTAGCAAAACCTAAGATAATTTAGGAGCATTGAACAAAGACTCCATAGAAAACAATGAGAAGAAAACTCTCCTTTTACAAGGTAGTCCTGTTCCCCACATAGGTGTATGGCAAAGACACAGACAGCCCCCATCCTGAAAAAAATTTGGTCCATATGCTAACTATTTGTCTTGTTATCTGAAATAAATCCCCAGGTGTGACAGTAAAATTATGTTCAAGTGCTTTTAATCTAGCATATCATGAAATTTTTGCAAACATCTTTTGAAATCTTCCTTTTGATCTACTGTCTGAGAAGGATTCTGTTACAGAGAGCATGGTGATCAATGAAATACTCTGGCTTGTTGTTTTCTGTTGTCTTTTATGCTCAAGTATAAATGTCAAAGTATTAAGATGCAAGAGATTGGTTTCTGTTATTCACTACAGATATTGATGTGCCTGAGCAGGCTCAAGTTACTGAGGAGTGCTATCAGGGCAATGGGGTGACTTACCGTGGTACAGCTTCTTTCACTCTCTCGGGGAAGAAATGTCAAGCCTGGAGCTCAATGTCACCTCACCGGCACAACAAAACGGCAGAGAACTTCCCAAATGCGTATGAGTATTTCCCGTTTCCAGGTTTCATTGGACAATGGTCATTCATGAACTTGTTTTGATTTGCATCATCATTGCACAACAATGATTATAAAGCTGAGAAGGGAGTGTACTAGATAAAAGTAATCCCTTCCTTTTCTTCTTTTTTTATCATGGAAAATTTTTTTTTAACCTCATCTTGAAAGAACCACAGTTGTCGCCATTATACTTTAGACTAATTAACTGTGTGTTTCTGCATTGCTTCTAAGGCAATTAATAGTTGTTATAAATTTTCCCTTATGCTGAAATGAACTGTTTCTATGCATTAATTTATTCATGAGTTTAAGTCTTCGCTTCCTAGTCTGCAAGTCCTTAAAACTTTGAGGAAGGGCATAGATTGTTTTCTTATTCCTAATATTTATCACTTACTTTTTCCGAAATGCAAAACACTATTCATTGTTAAAAGCTATTACCATATTTGAAAACATAAATTATATCTTAGCTATACATGTATGCATTTACTTATCTGGATTTTTAAATTATATTCTACTATAAGTGTTAATCAGTGAATAAGTTTGGCGTATTTAAATATTTAATGTATGTGTCCTGATTTCTTTCTGCTGCAAAAATGATTTCAACTGGCCATTGCGGAATGTACATGATAAATGATATATGCTAACTCCATAGAACATCTGCTTTCTAAAATGATCTTTTGAGCTCTCCCCAGGGCAGTGGCATGGATAGGAATACAATATGTTTGCATTTGTAGGGGCCTGAGCCAAAATTACTGCAGAAACCCTGATGCCGACAGCCGTCCATGGTGCTACACCACTGACCCCAGTGTGAGATGGGAGTATTGTGACCTGAAGAAGTGTGATGGCCAGGGGCTACAGACTGTACCTAAGCCTCCTCAGACAACACTGGAAACAAACCCTGGTGAGAATACTCTCAGCTTCCCCAGAAATGCTCATAAACCAGGAAGCTGGTTTTTATGGAAACATCTTCAAGGATTTAATGAGGATGAAATACAGGAAACTCTAAATAAATTTAATACAGTACTGTTTCCATTCTCTTAATTTTCTGAGCATTTTTGAAGAATTTTATAGCAGGGTTTCTGCATTAGATTTTAGGCTAATATCCCATCTTTTACCTGCTACATCTGACAATATTGGAAATACAAGGAAGCAGATGGCTACTAGTCACCACACTACTGTGAGAGGGCAGCTAGCAATGACAGAAAATAGAGCAGTGATGGCATTTTGCTGACACCTGCTCCAAAAGTCTTTTCCTGTGCCATGCTTTCACATTTCTAGGGTTCCATTTACTATCAGAGGACAGCTGGCTTTTTTTGATTCAGTTCAGATGTAACTGTTATGCAGTAGATGGTTAGAGTACTGCAGCTTTCTTTTTTTAATTTTTTTTTTTTGCTATGACATGTTTTGCTGGTTAGAAGGTTAATACTTTTGGCTGAATACATGTTACTGCATTTTATCTACTGTAAAAATGTAGCATTGAATAATTATCAGTGCCTGCAAGGAAAATACTTTATGAGTGCATGGTCTTTGTAGTCCTGATTTCTGGCATCTTGAAGGATTGACTGAATGTAAGCTTCTTTGATTTATGACTTTTGTGATCTTTAAGAAAACCTTTAAGATGCAAAGAAATTAAAATATCATTGTTAGTCATCCTCAAAACTATGCAGCCCTTCTTTCCTCATCTACATAATATGTAGGAAGTGTAAATTGTCCTCAAACTTATATCTGCTTCACCACCATCAAATATGGACGTGGTCCAAAAACTAACAAACATTTCCTCTCCTTAATTTTTCACAGACTGCATTATTGAAAATGGTGTAGACTACCGTGGCACAGTGGCAAAAACTGCAAGGGGCAGGACTTGTCAAGAGTGGAGTTCTCAGAAACCTCATAGCCACAACTATTTCACCCCCAAAACTCATCCAAGAGCAGGCCTGGAAAAAAATGTAAACAACTGTTCATTTAATACTTGTTGTCATTGAGCTTTGCCTTTTCCAGGGTCCGTCAGCTAGAATTTGGTGATGGATCTTTGTTAATTTCTTTTCCTCAGTTCAATCCAAAAACCTGATCCTGATAATTCTTGCTGACATGACCAGTGTGGTCATTGTGGGACACAGAGATGCCCAGAAGCTCTACCGAATGCTTCTGCAGCACATCCAAGGGGCTTCACATGGGCCCTTGCTTCTCCTCACTACTGAAGAGTAACCAGAGTTGGTCTGTGGGCAGTGCCTCTGTCTCCTCTGACAGAAAGAACACCTCGGGTCACAGGTTTCAGTAGTGAGATGGTGATGAATCTGATGTTCAGTGCAAGTTCCTCGAGATATGTAGCTGATGGATTGTAGCCCCCCATCCCCTAGTAACTCCCCTTCAGCCCTCCAGCTTCTGCCACAGCCCATTATTCAGGGCTATATGTGTACCTGACCATCCTGGAATGCAATTTCCCTTTCTAGCCTGCATCTCCCTATTCCTAACAAATGTACTCATCACCAGTTCTTTAGACTTGCAACATACCATTTACAATATTTGCCTGATTTTTACAAGTTTTGTATGTGATATAAAGAGCTTGTTTGGTGTTGACAGCTTGAACTATTTTTTACCAGGTAGGTGACTTTAGAACTTGCTTTAGTCAATTATTTGATGGCATCACACATTCTGTATTGAATTCCAGCTCAGACTGGGGAAACTCCCTCTAAAAAACTGCCCATCGTAAATTCTTGGTTCTTGCACTTGTCAGGGGCTCTTGGTAGCAAATATTTTCTCCTTTTTTCTAAGACATGGGATATGTTTCAGGATAGGGAAGGGAACTAGAAAAGATACCTGGTAGCATGCAGTTGTGTGAGGTGTCTGTGCTGAGCAGAGATCAGTCAGTATGCCCAGGGAAAACCTAGAGAGTGATTCAGCTAATCAGCACCTGCATGAGGGTGAACACTGCAGCCCTGCATCACCACAGGCATCATCAGGTTGAGCAAGAACAGCTTGCACAACAGTCACTTGTCCTTGAGTCATGCAGCCAGAGTGGATGTGGAAAGACCTCAGGACTGATCCTACTGCTCCTATTAACTGTAGGGAAAGCAGGAGTCAATATTTTCTGTGCTTTAGAAAGCTTCATCCAAAGTCAAGATCTCCTAATTTTTGTGACCTCGGAGATCCAAGGTTGCCCAAGTGAAGCTTACTGTCTGAAGACAATTGAAGAAGTCTGATTTTTAGTATCCTTTTCCAAACTCACAGAGCAAATGGAAAAATGAAATGAATTTGATTAAAGGAATTGGAAATCACTTATAGGAATGAAAATAAAAAGTATATCCCAAATTTAATTTAATTTTATTTTGAAGCTTTAATTGGTTGGCCTTTCTATTCCCTGGTTAATAGCTGGTGCCTTTATTCTTTGTTACAGTATTGCAGGAATCCTGATGGAGATGTGAATGGACCTTGGTGCTACACAACAGACCCGAGAAAAGCCTGGGAGTACTGTGACATTCCCAAGTGCCGTAATTATTCTTTAAAGACTAGTGTCTCCCTTTCCTATACATTTTCATAACAGCTGAAGAATACTCGGTGATTAGTCTGAAAGACTGATCTAAGTGCAATAGATTTAGATTAGAAATTAAGGCTCTTGGGAAGTGATGTTCAAGGTCTCTGTCTGAAGATTAAGATTGGTCTACCTTGAAAGCCCCAAATGCACAAGCTATGAAGTTCATTGGGTTTTGCCATGTGTTTCAAAATGGGCAGTTTCAGCCAAAATTTTCCCTCCCCCAGCCTAATCTCCTGGCATAACTCTGTGTGTGGTCTTGCTGAACAAGGCGTGCTCTTATACCAGCAAAATCTTTGCATTCCCTGCTCATGTGTCTCTGGTTCTGTTCTGGATATCAACCAAATTGTCCCTCCTCTGATATTGTACCATATCTGACGTCTGCAAAATGCATCTGACCCTAAATATTTAACCAAATGCCCTTTGCCTTTGTTAGTAGTAATCAAGCTCTGAATGAGGTTGTAAAAGTGTACAATGCAACAAGGTAACAAAGTGTACAATGATGAAGTTTTATAGCATTTTGGTTTCCAGTCCTTTCATGTCTATCAACAACCAAAACTATGCTAGGAAGAAAGGTAGCTCTCAAAAGAAGGGTGACTTTCTTGCTGCTTTATCCCCTCAGCAGTGAGCAGGGGAAAATGTGCTCAGAGCAAAACCCAAAAATGGAACAAATGAAAAAAAGAAAGTTTTATACACACTGGAGCTGTGAAAATAGTACTGCAGTGAACGTATTGGGCTGGGACTCTTAAGGAAAAAAAAATCACATTTTCACATGACTATTTTATTCTATTTTGATGATCCATTTCTTCTTTAAATTAATACTATTTTTTTGTTGAGGAGGTAATCTAAAGAACAGAGGAAACATGGCTTTTGCCTTTAATTTCATTAGTTAGCTCTTTTTGCTGACAAAATTCTAAATTCTATATTGATAAGGTTCAGTTCACCAAAGCCAAATAAGAATTACTTTTTCTAATAACTCAGAGACATCTCAGGTGCCAAATGATCCTAAGATAAGAGTTGACAAAATTTTGTTCCTCAGAGAAGCATTAGAATTTCACATGCTGTACCACCAAGATTAGTTTAAAACATCTGCCGGTGCAGCTTCTGCTCTGCTGACGTCCATAAGAGTCCATTTAAGAATGTTGGAAGGATTTATTTCTTTTTTTCTCTCTTTTTTTCTTCTCCTCCCCCTTCTGTTTTTGTTTTGGGTTTGTTTGTTTGGGTTTTTTTTTCCTATCTGACTGTAGGGCTACTTGTGTGTAATTTGCTGGCCATTGAGAAGAGAATGTGAAAAAAAAAAAAAATTACTAGGCATTTTTAGGTGTTCCAGATGAAGGTAACCTAACAACATACATGTGATGTATGGTATAGAATTACTTGAAGAGAATCAGAAGCTGAAGTGACAAACGTAACAGGTTCACCTTCTAGTTCACGGAGTTCATAATGAATGTATAGCAAATTGCTAAAGTTCCTTATAGTGATGTTTTTTTCTTATTCTGAAGCTCCTCCTCAGTATGAATGTGGGAAATCCAAGTTCAGACCAAAATTGTGTGCTCAAAGGATTGTTGCAGGGTGTGTTTCACATCCACACTCCTGGCCCTGGCAGATCAGTCTCCGTACCAGGTATGGTTATTCCCCATTACACTAAACTCTACATTGCAAGGAAACCGTGCCTCTCATACAATGTTACAGTAAGTGGTTCAGGCATTCTAAATTTGATTTTAATTTAAAAATAGCTCAAAACATTGTGTGTGCTGTTCTTAAAGAAGGTCATTCAGACAACTAAGAACACTCTATTTTGTGACAAATCAATCATTAATTGTTAATTTCAAAAACATTTTCAGTAGAAGGCAAAATGAGTTTAAATCTGTTGCTATATTCTATAATAGAATCAGTTTCCAATGAATAAAAAGCAACAGTATGGCTAGTACACCTTTTGATCAGTCTTTCCATGTAAATATTTGATCCTACTGGCAAAATTATCAATAGAACTGGGAATCAAGGCCAGTTGCAGAGCTTTATGTCTGTGATTAGAACTAGAAAAAGTTGAAATCTCTAAAATGGTGAACCCCACTGCACACAGGCTTTTCCAGTAATAGAAACACTGACTAAGAATGAAGATCTAGGTGTTTTCATACAAGGCCACAGAACCTTACTGTCATTGTAAGAAACATTATTCAAGGAAAGTAAAACATTTCTTAATGAAATTGTGGAGTAATATTTTTTGTTTGTAAAGGCACACATGTTAGAAATATTACCTGATAAACTGAAGTAGGATTAACTTTCCCTTCTTAAACCACTGACATGGTTTCATGACATTTTGCTCTATTACAGTTATGGCATGCATTTCTGTGGGGGAACTCTGATAGATCCTCAATGGGTTCTTACTGCTGCCCACTGCTTAGAAAAGTAAGTATCTCCACCAGCAACTTCTTATATGAGATAGAAAATATCAGGAGACACAAGAGAACCAATAATCAATCCAAGCTGGTTGCAAACAGCTTGCAAGTGGTTGAGAATTGAGCCAAATCTATTTGTCATTCATTAAAGCTGAATTTTGACTGTAAAACAGAGTGACAGTGATAACTTCCGCCAATTTGATTTCATGTGCCATTATAAGGAATTAAATTTACTTCAAAGCTGCCTATCTGGATTTGATAGAACAAGGTGATCAATAACATTGTAAGTGGTCTCTGTTCTGGTTGTGTATTCATCAGCTTGCCATGTGCAATCATTTCCAATAGGTCCTCACGACCAGCTGCATATAAAGTATACATTGGATTACACAGAGAAGCAGCAACAGAGCCATCAGTACAAATACGTGATGTAGAGAAGTTGTTCAAGGAGCCACGCAGAGCAGATATTGCTCTGCTCAAACTGAGCAGGTACCTTCTTACCCAAAGCACTCCTTTGTTCTGATGGGACAAGATGGATGGTGTTGTAAAAATGTGTGTTTCTGCACAGTCTGTGTTCAATTAGTGATTTCAGATCCCCTCTTTCTTCCCTTTCTGCAGAGGCTCCAGGGTTTCAGAAAGGGAAAGATTGCCTTTCAGAGGGGAGGAGGGCTAGGGACAGTTAGCCAGGCTGGAAATGCACTGGGTGTCAGCTGCTGGAAGGTGAGGCAGTGGCAGCAGAATAGGAGGTAATGCCAAGAGGAGCTTTCTGTATGTGTTTCTACATGCTTGATAAGATAATGATGATTGAACCTGCAACATTAACATGACTCCACTCCATGCTGTTTCCATGCTGTGGTGAGGAGAGTTCCTCTTCCAGCAGGGCTGGCCAGTGGGCAGGGAAAGAGTTTGATGTAATGCCCAGTATGGCCCTTCTTGCATCCGTTTTCATTCATCAGAAATGCCCTCTGTGGAACTGTGCAATCAAAAGGAATTTGTCCATGTAGCTGCAAGAAGATGTGAATGTGTGGTGCTTGGGCTTTCATTGCTATGGCTGCAGTGCATGTCCAAAACAGATGCAGGATCATCTTAAAAATGTGGTCTTCTAAATGAACTTTAGCTGCACCCAAAGGCAAGTCAGATGGCAAGTCAGATGGACTTAGGTTCTGCTATGTGCTAAGTGTCCTGACAGAAAGTGATTTAAAATCAGACTGGATGCAGAAAGAGCAAGCTAACACCTAAGTGTTAAATGCCAGTAAATCATACCCTTTGTAATAGTTTTGTAATTATGTTCTGTTGCCTATGCATTAGCCTAAGCCAAAGTATTCTCCTGGATTAATGTTGGTTTTTTTTATGTCATTCTCCATTTCCGACTTTTCTCTTTTGTGTGTTGCTTTCTGTGGGTTTTGAGCCTAAAAAGCAGTTTTGCATGTCAGAAAAAAAACCTCAACTGAAACTAAGGATTTAAATGATAAAAGGCTAAATATATAAAAAATCTTTTTAGAAATCTGAAGGTTTCTAAATTATAGGAAGTATTAAGTATAGTTGTGCTAATGATTGTTCCTCTTTGTTCATTTCAGACCAGCAGCCATTAATAATCATGTAATCCCAGTTTGTTTACCAAAAGAAAACTCTGTGTTAGGAGGAAGAGAGGAGTGCTATGTGACAGGCTGGGGAGATACAAAAGGTGAGACAGCATTAACACATTTAAAAGCTCCGTGTTTGCAGACTGGTATACTTATATATATCAAAGTGTGCCCTCTCTTGTGCCTCACACAAGCTATTGATGAAAAACTTATTTCATCAAAATTCATCAGGCGCTGCCAAACTTCCCACTGTCTCTCTGACACTGATTCTCCTAAATTGTTCAATGCCATGTAAACTGAAACCCTCTAAATAGATGCTACAAGAGGAGAAGCAGAGCTAAGGAGTCACTTCTCTCTCAGTCCATATGCTTTTCCCAAAAGTGGGCTTTTGCCCAATTGGATGGAAAGATTTTCTAGATTTAGGCTATTTCTTAATCACATAAATGTGAGTTTGCTCATTCTCTTGAGTGATTCTTCCTCCCAACCAGACTGGTTTGCATCTCACACAAATAAAACCCTCATTTTCAAAACCTCCCACTCTGTCTTGGTTAAGAAGTGCATTGGTACCTTCTCTGCCTCCTTGCCCATCATGCCATTTTCAACTGTTTGTTTCCTACCTAATTTCTTCCACAGAAAATTCAGATATAGAGAAATAAAATGGCTTGGAAATGACTCCTACAAGTATCTGTGGGTACTGGATCCACATGGATATACTGTGAGAACAGGAAGGTCAATGGTGGGTGGTAGAAGATGATAAATACCATAATACTGATACTGCATACTGATTTTGGTATATCTTCATATTGGGCCTGGGAAGTGTATGCACAGTGCATACTATGCTGGTTTTACTGCTTATCCATATCCTAATATTTGTGTGTTGTGAATATAATAATTACCTTTGTAATTCATTCTTTTTTCATTTCATTTTTCTTTGCAAAGGTACTCCAGGTGATGGCTACTTAAAGGAGACTGGCTTTCCTGTAATCGAGAATAAAATATGCAACCGCCCTGAATTTTTGAATGGTAGAGTTAAAAAGCACGAGCTCTGTGCTGGGAATATTCATGGTGGCACAGATACCTGCCAGGTAAGAAAGTCTGTGAGCATGGGAGTCAGTTCTAAGACCATTCAAATCAAAGAGGGTGTTGCTTTTTGGGCTTTAGAGGACCAGAATTATCCTTGGGATGTTACCACACCACATATATCTGAGCTGAAAAATGCCCATGTGTTCTTCTCTTTCCTTGCTCCCTTGTCTGATGCTGAGAAGTGGGGCAATTTTTCAGATAAGCCTGAACTCCAGAGCATATGGTAACGCACAGCTGCACGAGTCAGGTGTATGGAAGCCAACTTAGAATGACAAAAGGTTTGATTTTCTTTCCCCAGGTCCCCTTGCTAGCCTCAGCCAGATTACATCCAATGTCCAAGGTAGCTCCGTTAGCAGCATCTCAGTTAGCAGTCAAGGAATGATGCAGTGGAGCCTGCCATGCAGGTGAAACAAGGGCCAAAGGAACTATGAAATTCCAAGTATCAGTGCCACCGGATCATCTAGTAACAACAGAAACCCATGAAGACCTCAGAAGAGAGACTGAGGGAGGATGCATAGTTTAAGTTAACAAGGGCAATCAGATTATTTTTCAATAAATCCCCTTACCTCAAAAATAAATGTCATGTCTGGGTGACATGAAGAGGACTATTATTATAAAAGTGTTCAAAAAATGCATAGAGAACTCTTGCCTTGCTAGAATTCCAGTGTTTCCTTATAACTACTGTATCCTTCGCATGTAGGAGGTACTTCTATTTCTGTGCCTCCTGTGGGAAGGCCACATGGGTCTGTCCAAGAAGGAATCATCCTGTTCTTTTGCTGTTTAGGGGGACAGTGGAGGACCTCTAGTCTGTCTGGACCAAGATAAATTTGTCCAACATGGAGTCACCTCTTGGGGCCTTGGCTGTGCCCAACCCATGAAACCTGGTGTTTATGTTCGAGTCTCCAACTATATTCCTTGGATTAAAAGTGTGATGGAAAGCAACTGATCCTGGGTATGGACTGCCCTCTCCTGGAAAGCAGCATGCATGTCAGAAATACAAGATTCCAAGCGCAATATTAAAGTTACAATCATTCATAAGAAAGCAAAATAAATATGATAATCCATTTTAAATTGTTATAATAGTCATTGACAAGAAGCCCAGGTGACAGTCTGTTACCCTCTTTCTATATATTCAATAGTTTGTTTGCTATGTCCAACAATAGACTTAGCCACCTCTGAAATACCTGTTGAAAATTCCAACCTTTACTGTAATTGAACACCTGCATTTTAATTTCTGTTAGCTCTATAATGACATTTTATTTTAAAGTCATCATTTTTCAGATGTTCTGCTTCTAACATATGAAGACTTTTTATTTTCTATGAGTTGTCTGAACCTACTACCAATTTGATGCTACAAACCAAAGACAAATCTCACAGTACATATCTCATATGCCTGTGAAGTTTTATTAGATATATTTGGTAGCATTAAAAACATGGGATGAGGAAAAAAATGAAGGAAATACATTTGGCTTGTGTTTTCATATTTTTTATCATCATGGAAATACATGTGTTGTAAAAGTATAAATGTTGTATCAAAGATATAAAACAATGAATAAAAAAACAGCCTCACCCTGAAATTAGTCCCTAGTAAAGAAAAGAAAGTAGCTATCAATAGTTACCACAAATAGTGACAATGCCTCTACATACTATAAAATTGTGTTGTCCATAGTACCCACTTATTTTTTGAATAACGTTACCTGACTATATAATTGTTAGATGTACATTTTTCTGCTCTAAAAGAAGATGATGTACACATGTGGTTACAGGGAGCGTAAGCTTAAGCCTTTCAAAATGCTTTCCAGGGAAAGCTTGACTCATGCTTGCTAAAGTGAAACAATTGCTGACTGTGAACTCCCACTCACATCCTTCCTCTCTGGCATATAAAGCAGGGAGCTCCCCACATGCACCTGGAGACCCCCAGATCTGCATGGGGTCCTTCTGGCATACCCAGGGTTGGGTTCAGACACCCCAGGGTGCTGAGGCTCTTCCAAGTAACACAGTTACTTCCTGGGGTGGGATTTGTCTTGTCCATTTTCCACACTCCCAGACAAGCCAAGCTGCACATCATTTTAAAATTGTCTTTATTTTTTTGTATGCTTGCACATGCAGAAGGGATGTGTTGCATCCTAGGAGTTTTGGTTTGGTCTGTTACTTTCTCCCAGTGCCTTAAAGGGAGATGAGAACTATTAAGCGTAGTTAAGTGTCAGGGTGATTTCTGAACTTTCTACGTCTGGAGTCTGATTCTGGGAGTTGAAATCATCTCAGGGCGTTGCCTTCCTGAGCAGGAGCAGCTCTGATAAAGCACACACCACCCACCTGTCTGGTCAGAGAGAACAACTGAGCACAAATACCCTCCTGCATATTTTCCTTATATATCCACTTTGGTCATTAAGCCAGCCAAGAGATTTGTACAATTCTTCCCTGACAACAGAAATTCTGTGTTGCAGCTTGGGTTTGATTTGTTAAAATCTTCAGATACAAACTGTTGAAGGCATGGTTAATACCAGGCTTGTAGACAGAGAAGCCATTGGCCCTGCTCTCCTTGCCAAACTGGCTAGAAATGCCTGGATATGCCTAAGTGGCCACAAAAGTCCTACCTCATAACGCTTCCAACAGTGCCAGTTGTGATCCTTTCCTTCTGCAAGACTGTCAGGAGCAATAAAAATTGCCACTTTTCGTGGTAACCATTTGCACAGACTGGATAAAGTAAACCCAGCACATGTGGTGGCAGTGGCACATTTGACCCAAAATAACACTTCCCTCTGTTTGTTGGTCCAAGAAACCTCCTTGACAACAGGAAAGACACAGCTGGGTTTCTGAGGTGACATTGTTTGCGTGCCTTTGTCTCTTGTGTACCTCACATCTCTCACTGTTCCTCTGGAGGATGCACGTGCAGGACAATTATAGCTGACAGAGTTCAAGGCCTCATTGAAGAGGCACCTCTGACTGAGTGAGCTGGGTCACAACAGCCATTTTAGTGTCAACACATGCATCTTAGGAGAGCACTGCTGTTCCTCCTGAGAAGCTTGTAGGACTTCCCTGCAAGTATTAAGCAGTTTGAGTCACATAGGAATTTAGGACAACTTTTTTTTTAAACAAGCAGCCTGCCCTGTGGTCTGCATGCCCAAGTGCATCCACCTCCATGCAGCTGGTTTTGCTTGGGGTTCTCGCTGAAGCTCTTCATCTGGTACCACCACCTCATCTGTCATCTCTCACCCACAAGTGTAACCCCACCATTACCAAAGCGCTGCTCATGCACCACATTACACACCCACTACACCTTCAGGAGGCAACACAAAGTCTCACAGAGATGGAAGGATTTTTCAACTTACAAAATCCCTCTTAGGGATAAGAGCACAGGAGCAATGACCAAATACAAACTCCACCTGAAGTTGCTTAGCACTATTAGACGTCAAAACATATGCATAGGCTTTTTTCTGCTGTCTTTTACAAAACAAATTTTTAAGAAATAAACATATTCAAAGTTCTGACACTGCCCCAAGCAATTTTACCTATGAAAATTTATCACTTACATGATCTTTTGAGCAACACATAACGCTATGCAAAACAAAGAATAATCTGAAAGGAGGAAACAAGACTTTGCATCTCTCATTTCTCAACACGTTTTAGTTGTTCACAAACTGAAGAAGCTGTCAAATACTATTCACATTTACGTGGAAAGTCGTAGCTTTAAAAGATCTCTGTAATCTTTCTCAGGTGGCTAAATGTTTAAACACCAAATTAAAAAAAAATCACAAAGAAGAAACTCTAAATGGAAGAGGGTGGTACAGCTCATCCAGTATCACATGTGGTCACTTCACCCTAGTTCTCCAAGGTGCCTTCAGTAGGGGCTGGCTGGGCTGAGTTTTGTCGCTGGGGGCCTGCACTTTCCACCTTGCACTGAGACACAGCATCTGGCCAGTGCAAGCCCAGAGCTTCCAGTTCAGGGTTGGTGTCTGCCAGCCAGCCTTGGGCTATCATCTTCAGCTATCTATAGAAGATTGTATTGGTCTAGGAGAAGTTTTCTCCTTGTAGCAGAAGCTCCAGTTCTGTGTGGTGTCTTCTAGATTAGCTGTATATATTGTGAGATGTTAATTTACTTTCATATCTCTAAGTCATTACTGACTTTTACGAAGCATACCTTTGAGATTTACTGTGCCTCAGAGTAAGTTAGAAACAGCCTTGAAAGACAGGCCTTTATCACTAACTGCCTGAAGTGTGCAAACATTAGGCTGGGTTTTTTAAAGGTCCTGTTTTCCTCCAGAAGGGCTGGTGATAAAAGCAGCTGCTGGGAAAAGGCAGGGAGAGTTCGGAATTGCTGAAAAGTATAGTATATTCCTCACCATAGGAAATCCTCCTGTGCTCCTAGGATGGTGAGACTGGAGCAGTGGTCATTCATTTTCACTGACTGTACTACTGTGCTACTGATTTGTGGTATGAACCTTCCAAACTCAGTCCTATATTTGCTTGTGCCAAACATGTTTTTTTGTGAGTTTATAAGGTCCTTTACATCTCACTGACTTTATCTATTTCTCTGTTCATAGCAGGATACCTTTTGAATGTCATATCCTTTCAAGTACTTCCCTGCAAGGAGTGTATTGTTCACCAGTCAGTGGCCAGGACACAATTCTCGACAAAGGTCATATAGGAGAAAGGAAAGGAAAGGCAGCCTGTCCCTGGAATCTGCTTACAGAGCCAGAGAGTTATTCGGTTACATGTCAGCTTCAAGGGACCAATTAACACTTACTTCCCTTCATAATCAAAGCTCCTGGCTCATCCCTGCCCAAGACAGCTTGACATCTCTGTCAACAACCCCAAAAAATTATCCCCAAGACCGAAAGATGACAAGTAGTGATAATGAACAGAAGACAGAAATTGTAGGTCATCTTGGCAGTGTGAAAGTGAAGGAATTTGGTTTGTAGGGATGGGCAGAGAACATGATTTGCAAAGGAAAAAAGCAGCATGCTCTTGAAAGAAATGTTTGAAAAAGCATTCAGCAGAGGAGAGCAGGAAGAAGCCCTTCCCTTGGAGAGATGAGGGGTGTCACATGAACCCCAGCTTGTCTGGGAAAGGCACTAATGGGCAGCAGGACAATCTGTCCTGCAGGGCTAGTGCCCTGGGCAGGGTGTGACGCCTACATAAAGCCCTGGAAAGGTGAGGAGGACTGGTTCCATATTTCAGAGAGCTCTTGAACAAGGAGGGAAGAAGGGTTTTTGTTGAAAAGGGTCCCTGTGGATGACAATCAGGCCAGAGAGAGGTTCTCCTGATGCACACTGCTGATTTCTATCCCTCTCAACCAGGGAGTCACCCTGAGCAGTGCCCTCCTTCTTCAGCCATCATAACTTCTATTGGTCCAGATTCTTCAGGGGCAAAGGAGGAGAGGTTAAAATATTCATCCTCTCCTCCTCAATGTCATCTAAACAAGCAGTACCATTTAAGTCCTTCCCACACAAATATAAATCCTAACAAAACAATAAACAAATGTCTCAAATAGATACAGAAATAAATACAAGGTCACTGAGGTGGACATTCCATATTTTTAAAGCTGTTTTGTTCTCTATGGAGAACCACAGTCCCTTCTTGCAAACAGCGTACTGAGGGAAAAAAAAAGTATTTATTCCATATTCATAGAAAAATACACTACTTGTATTAAATGTCCTTGTGCTTAGAAGGAAAACATGAAGTTTAATCCATATTCTGCAGCAAATTTTGAAGTGGTGGCAGGTGGAGAGCAAATTCCCAGTACGGGAACAAAGTTCTTAGCTCAGTGATATGCTTCAAAAGTCAAATATAAGAGTTGGTGTCCCGGTGTTTCCCTTTCTTGCCACATTTTCCAAAATGACTGTTGAAACAGAAGGAGAGAGGAGTATAAGTGTGAAAAACCAGGAAAATATGTAGTTCAAGTTGTAGTCCAAGCTGCAGTACTGAAACAGCATCTTTTGCATAGAAAATTTCCTTTCTTTCATTTGTATACTGAATCAGGCAAAAGTTGTTAATGTAATATTCAAAGCCTCTCCTTGAAACATTCATTTATAGCACTAGGACCTCAAATTATTTAGTCAAGGTGTAAATATTCCCCACATATCTGCAGGGCAGTCTGGCTTGCTGTGTTCCAGGAGTGGAAAGGCTGTGCCTACAACTCTTCAGCTACAAATCCATCTCATATGTGACTTTTAAATGACTTCACAAATTGTGGGATTGCATCCATGATAAGGGGCCCTTCTTCACAGGATGCTTTGATTGAGGTAATGGCTGGTTTTCTCAAGCAGAGAGTTATAGGCTATGCTTTCCAGCACCTCTCTTGTGCACTGTTGTTGCTTTCTGCTTCCAGAGATGCATAGGACAACTTTGTGTCTCTATAAGAAAAATACAGATTTTATCAACACACATTTTTTTATACCCTTCCTTATTGATACTGCAAAGTTCAGGTTTCTATTGAGAAAAATACCACCTGCTCACAACAGCAACCTAACTAGGGAATTTCCTCTCAACACTAGAAAATATCAATACTTTATGACAGTTGGTAAAGCTGGAGGAGAACATCCTCTGGAAACCTCCAGAGGTTCCAGGTTTCTAAGTAAGAAAATACATCTCATACCTTGGAAGCTGCTCCACATCCTCCACTGTCTCTGGTAATGAGATTCCCTTTGTCTCTGGTAAGAGCAATACTAGGAGGCCACAGACAGCTGCAAGAATACCTACAATGGACATTGAAGAAATACGAAAGCAATAAGGACATTGTTCCTTTTTTTTTTTTCATTTTCAGCATTTATCCACTGAGAAAAGTTTATTCAGATTGAGTTTGAAGTGAGATGTTTTAAGTGCATCAGCTATTTCTGATTAACCTATTCTAATCAAATACCTCTATGTTACATTGATTTAGTCTATTACAAAATCACTTGAAGGCTAGAAGCTCATTTGCAGCCTGATCTCCCCAAAGGGAGATCTTAGAAGTCAAAAACCTAAGTACACACAGACAAATGTACAAAAACAGCACAGGAAGGAGGGTGGTATTTCTCATGCAGAACAAATCTGCCTTTTCTCAAAGGGCTCTGTCATGTAGATGCATCTGAGTTTCCTGAAACCACTGAGATTCTCCTGAATACTTGCTTCCTTTATCCATGGCCGAAGTAAATTATGTAGTTCAGAATAAAAACTCCTCCTTTGGGAACAGCATTCAGATAAAATCTGAATTAGGAATGGATATTTTGAAATAATTTCCTGCATAGATATAATTTACATAATGTATTAAGTCAAAAATAGAAGGGCTGGAGCAAAAAATCAAATGTTCCCTGACTGTTGCACTGTTCACTCTGATCCTCTCTGATTTTGTAGCTGTTTACTCAAGACAGAGGGAATTCACATGTCCCACAGAAGCAGCAGAATTTAATAATTGGAGAATGTGAACACTGTACTTTTATCTATGTCTTTTCTTGAAATAATGGTAATCTTTTAAAACATCTTTTGTCTTTCCAATTTTGTTTTCAGCTAAAGTTGTCATTGATGCAAATTTCCCTTCCATTTTGTTTTTTTTTTTTTTTTAGTCACGTCTACCTCCTAGAAGTCTGGTTTAGCCACAGACTCCCATGCAATTACACAACCTAGGTGTAAGGTTTCTCAGTCTTAAAGCACTTCACACAGTTTCTTTTCTGCTCCTTCAGCAGTTACCTAAGCAGACCTGAGCTCTTCCACGCTGTGCAGAGAAATAACATTTCACCCACTTGCCATTCAGCCTCTTGTTCTAGGCATAAAGGTGGAGAAACACTGGTCTGAAGGGGACATAAGGCCACATACTACTTTTACCCCAAAAGAAAAGCTCTGTTAGGAGAAGGATATTTATACTAAAAGTATATTGTAAATTAAATCTTACTGAAAATAATTAAAGGTAGCTCCAACCAAATGGCTGCTAATTGGAAAAGCAGGAATGGGGCTATGATCCCACCAAGATCACACAGACTTGAACACAGGGAAACACCAAAGTTTCTGCAAAAGACAAAGAGTACCAGATATTAGAGAGGTGCTACCAAACAGAATAACCAGCAGTTTAAAGAGTAGAATGTAGCTCCAAAATTATCTCTTCAGTATATGCCAACCACATTAAGCAGTGGATATTCAGCTGGGAAACTCTGGAGAAAAACAAATTTAACCAAAGGACAGTGAAATAGGAAATGGGGAAAACACAGGGAAAAGCTGAAGGATTCCTGGGAGCTTTTGACATACCTCAGTGTCGTAGGGTACAATTCGCTGTTCACTAGATAGACAACTTCAAAAGCTATCGTGATGCTCAGTCTTCCCAGCGTGGAAACTGTTGTTTTGAGCCATGGGATATCTGTTCATACAAAAGGAAACATTTCTGTGTGAAATGTGCTTGCTACACCAGCAGAGCATTTCTGAGAGCCCCAGGCCCTGTCAGCAGAAATTATACCACAAGAACACTGCAAATCAGACTGAAAGATCATTGCTATAGGTATCAATCTGTACTAGCATTTATTGCTTTCGAACATCATGTGAGGCAGCTTTGGAGAATTAGAAATCACTAGAGTTGATTGATTCAAGATGCTGGTGGGGCATAACAGCATGGGTGGGAGAATAACCATCATAAGCTTCCATGACTGCATCCAAATTGTGCTCCAGAAAGAAATATTTGTCTATACAGTGGTGTTATGCTGTAAGAAAGAGTGTTGAGTCACCTCCCAAAGCCTTCTGGCCACAAGGGAAGTACCTCTAAAGCTGCATAGAATAATAGAATCACTTAGGTTAGAAAAGACTTTTAGGACCATTGAGTCCAACTGCTAACCCAACACTGCTACTCCACCACTAAACCATATCCCTAAGTACCACATCTACACATCTCTTAGAAACCTCCAGGAAGGCTGCAGTAAAATCATTCTCCCTAGAGCAGTCCACCTACCCTTTGTGATTTTTCTACTGCCACTGCACATTAGAGAAACTCCTAATTTTGCTGGTCCTAGTCATCCTTCCATCACACCTGGCACAGGCTGTACCTGACACTGCCCCGTTGGTGCTGCCCAGCTCTCCCAGCTCCACTCAAGCTCTGGTGAGCAGCCACTGCCCTGAATACATCAGCAGGATGTCCTTGTACATCAGCAGGGATGCAGTGGTCACCCATACACAGCCGGGCAGGGCTGCCTCTCTTATTGTGAGCAACCCCTCTCTGGAGACCTGATGTTCTCTGGAAATGCATGACAAGGAATGTGACAAGCACTTCTGCCATGCTCTTGGGAGAAGACAGTCTCCTCTGAGACTAACTATGTATAGGCAGATAGGGAGGCAAGTGAAACAACAAGCCTGAACTTGGCACAAAGGGGAACTCTGCTACTGAAGAGGGCTCTGGCAGTGATTGGGTTTTTTTCAAACCTTCAGTGGAAGAACAAGAAAACATTTCAGTTTTCTCTGAACCAAAAATGAGACACTTGGATTTATTTCCCTTCCAAAGCAACCAAACAAACCACCATCAAACTTCATCCCATGTTGCAAGACACTGCTTTTTCCCCAAAGAGTTCTGTTTTCAAAAACATGTAAGAAAAACAAAGGCTGGAAAGAGCAAAACAAATCCACATCATCTCCATGGCATCCCTTCAGTTCCTCAGACTCCCAAAGTGATGGTGATGTCCATGTGGATCCTCCCTCTGTCAGGGGACTAAAACTGTGAGCAACACAGTGTGTTGGGGCTCACAGCTGAGAGCTGCAGTTTTTTCCATCTGTATAAACAAATTTCTTTAAAGCAGGACTTGGACCCACTGTGTCCAACTGCAGCCTACCACAGCCCCTACATTGTGTTGTGGGTTGCATTGTTTATTTGTAAAGGAAAAGACTTACCAAGATGACTCACCAAAATCACTGCTTTCTTATATCACAAACTGTGTTCCATGTCAGGGAGTGTATTTTCCCATTATGTTTGTATATTCTTCCCTTGCATTTTGCCTTTACAAAGAGTGCAGGGCCTTTATATATGTTTTCTCTAAGACTACTCCCAGCTGTTGTTCATAACCCATCAAAGATATGACTAATCATGGGCCAGGGCCATCTATACACAAATGAGGTGTGCTGTTCCATGACTGGGTGCTGCCTGTATCACCAGATGCTTTTACTTTTATCTGCAGCTCTGTGTGGCTCACTGTCCTTGCTCAAGGGGGTGCCAGAAGGAAGCCATTGACCCGAAAAACCTGACCCAGGGAAGGGAATTACCTTCTGGCAGGAAGGCAGTGATGAGGCACGCGATGCTTGCCACGATGTTACCCATGGCAAAGGGCAGGCGCCGGCCAATGCGATCAATTGTCACTATAATTAGGAAAGCAGAGGGCAGCTCCACAGCTCCTGAGATGAAGAAGTCTAGGTAGAGGTTTCCTCTGATAATTCCCAGGCGCATGACAAGCCCTTGGTAGATAAGGGCACTTGTGAACCTCAACAGCAAAGAGAAAAAAAGTGTTGGGAGGCAAACAAATGATTGCAAGCAGCTGAAGAGACCCTAAAACTCACAAGGGAATCTTTCCTCAAGACCCACCACACAGGTAATGAGTTGGACTGACGTGAGCACTCACCAGGCATACATCAGGATGAGTGTGTTCCTCCTCATCTGAGGAGTCCTCACCAGGTCAAGAAAGGAGGGGTTGCTGCCCTCCTCGTTGCTAACAGTGATCTGAGGAGACAAGTGAGCAGCAGTCAGCTATCAGGAGTCAGGCAGGCACTGGGACAGAGTTTCTGTGCAAATCAGCAATATTCTAGTCCAGCAAGCAAAGGTGCTGACAAGCCAGTTTGCTACTCCAGAGCAGTGCACAGGTGTTGGAACAGCTAATAACTGATTAGCTTTTTTTTTATTAACAGCTGATAACTGTGAGCTTTCCTTAATAATGATTGTGCAAAAATCAATTTAGAAATCCTCCATCTTAACTTGAGAATAGAAAAATTATTTCCTCCTTGTTGACCTGGATTTTCTTGGAAGGTAACAAGCAGTCATTGTCACATCAGGGCCACTGGGCACAGAATTGCCTTCTGCCAGGGGTGGCAGGGAGGAGGAGAGAGGGCAAAGCAATGGGCTGAAGGAAGCAGGGAGAGAGGGGCTGAGCAGCAGGCAATGGGCTTGGGAACATCACTGGCAGCAAGCTGGGCAGCAGGAAGAAAAGGGGAGTGAGAGAAAGAGCAGATCTGTGACAGTGCTCGGGTGCTACAAAATATTCAACCAGTGAAATTCAGAGGGTCCCAAAATACACACACACTGTCCTGAACATGGCTTTTAACCTAAAAAAAATAACCTGCTAAGTATGAATTAATGGTTCTCATACTGCCTACAAAGTATAATAAATCTGTTCTCAGCTGCCTCCAATACAATCACAACGAGACATTCAAAGAAATTACTGGTTAGAAGGTTTAACACTAACAGAAAAGAGCAGGATTTTCAGCCCAGGCCAGAGGGGAGAGAGGAGTGAAAAGACAGAGAAGCTCGAGGTAACATGCAGATCCATGATGAGAACACAGGCAAAGCCAAAGGCAATGCCCGAGGGTCTCATCAGCTCAGCCAGGGCTGAGCCCAAAGCTTTCACCCTTTGTTTTATTGTATCATAAGGTGGCACAGCTGCTTTTCAGTGAGATTTGGCTGGATGTATTTACACATGACTTTTTCATAACTGACTGACACAAAGCTTTGTAAGTAAGACAGAGAAACCCCACACTTGTTTGAACTTCCTTTCTACTCCCTCTCACTTTTCTTCTGTAAGCAGGGCCAAAAGTTTTCTTCAAAGCACTGCCACTTGTGCTGCATGCCAGAGTCCTTAGTGAGGCAGCTGAGGTTTCTGGGTTTCTCCACTGCTCTTGGACTCTCTCATAATATGGTTATAAAGCTGCCATGTCAGTTGTTTATAAGAACAGGCTGCCAGCCATCAGTTGTGACTTTGTGCAAATATGGTTTTAGATTTCCAGAGCACTAAAGATAAATTCAGCACAACTGCCACTTGTATTTTTATGTCTTAATAAAGTCAAAATAACCCCAAGGATGACTGGGCACTTTTTTATAGATGAAGAAAAAAAGCACTCTGGAGAGTCAACACTTTGCAGGGGAAAAAAATCCTCTTTTTTTTCTTTGAAGTCAAGGAGAGCTTTGCTATTCACACCAGTGCAGTCAGGAATTCAGTGGCAGGGCCCATGTTTCCAAAGATACACTATTTGAAAACCCTGGATGAAGTTTTATAATTTCCCTCATATTTTCATGTTTCAGCAAAATTGTGTATCAGTTTTCCCACAATTATTTTTATGTATATAGTTCTACACAGGCTTAATTCTTCATGGGCCACACAGGTTTATACATACATGGATGTATATAACATTTACATATGTAAGTTAATGTATGAAAGAAATATATATATGTCTAGATATGTTCTATAGGGTAGGAAAAAATCTGTAGATAAAGAAACAGGTTTTGATCGACAATTCTCTTAAGAAGCTCCTACTCAGATGGTTGCAGTTCATTTTGGTTTTGGACAGAGACCAAGAGTTAGAAAATTAGTTTGAAAAAACTCTCCATGGTAGGATAAATATGAGCAACTAGAAAAAAGAGTTTATAATTTAGAATTAATTTAATAAGTTCTGGTTGGGGTTGACCTACACCAGTGTCATAACTCACAAAGCAAAAGCAGCAAATGTTTATCCTTTTTCATATAAAGGTCATCTGTGGTTTCTGTGTGCCAACAAAAACCCAAAGCTTCAACATCCAGAGCTGTGTAAGCGACTGAGCTGATGAAATTGATACAGACATACTGGAAAATCTGAGCCCAAGTGCATTGAAGGATAATGCCTCTCACTTCTTCCTGAGCCTCCACACCTGCAGCTCTTAGCCTGAAATTCTGGAGCTGCTTCATGGAAGACAAGTCTGATATCAGTTAATGTGAGAAATACCCTTGATCCATTACCCATGCACTTCCTGGAGATGCTCTCTTTCTTTTGGGCACAGCAAAAGGATGACAGAGATTCTACATTCAAAAGGTCCTAGGAACAGATCCAGCACAAATCTGGATGTCTGGAGGTTAATCTGTTGCAGCTGTGAGTGGCTTAAGGGTGTGAGCATGGATACTTTTGAAAAAAAAAAAAAATGCTTTAAACAAAAAGTAAGGAAAGACACATCTTTCTGACATGCTTCTTCTGGCTGATGTTTAGAGAGGAAGTGGGTGTAGGAATGCAGGACTGAACATGGAGAGGAAGCTGCAGAAGCACAAACTTCCTGCTACATGACTTGGGGCACGCTTGGTACTGCATAATTCTGACCTGGATTGGGAATCACACTGGTGTATATGCCCCAGCCCCAGCAAAAGACAGTAATTCATAGAATCATAGAATGCTTTGGATTGGAAGGCACACTGAAGTTTATCTAGTTGCAGCTCCTTGCCATGAGCCGGGATACTGTCTATTAGGCCAGGTTGCTCAAAGCCTTGTCCAGCCTGGCCTTGAGCACTATGCAGGATGGGGTATTTACAACTTATATGGGAAATCTGTTCCAGTGCCTCATCACTCTCACAGTGCAGATTTTCTTCTTAATATCAAATCTAAAACTGCCCTCTTTCAGTTTGAAGCCATTCCCCCTTGTTCTGTTCCTTCATGCCCTTGACAAAAGTCCCTTTCCAGCTCTTTTGGATCTCTCCTTTAGGTACTGGAAGGCAGCTCTAAGGTCTCCCTGGATACTTCACTTCTCTGGGCTGAACAACCCCAGCTCTCTCAGCCTTTCCTCACAGGAGAGGTGCCCCAGCTCCAGCTCTGATCATTTCACAGTCTTCCTCTGGACTCCCTCCAACAGCTCTATGTCCTTTCATAATCTCATGTGGTTTAACAAGAGGTTTAACAAGGTGCTGCACCTGGGCCCAGGCAACCCCTGGTGTCAATGCAAGCTGGGAATGAACAGCCTGAGAGCAGCTGTGCCCAGAAGGATTTGGGGATGCTGGTGGGTGGCCGTGACTCAGCAAAGTGCACTTGGGTCCCAGAAATCCAGTTGTATCCTGGGCTGCATCCAAAGCAGCGTGGCCAGCAGGGCAAGGGAGGGGATTCTGTCCCTCTGCTCTGATGAGACCCCACCTGCATCCAGCTCTGGGGTCCCAGCACAGAATGTTTTGGGTTGAAAGGGACCTTAATGACCACTCCAGTTAACCACATCTTTTCTCATTGAACCATAAGTCCAATGCTGCAGTAATCATGGTCTGAGGGCCAGACATTTGCTACCCACACAGAAAAAACCAAATGCTGCAATGTCACAACATTATTTGCATTATTTGCATTAAATACATCAGTCCTTTCAAGCTGTCGCACGACCACTGGCCAAAGGACTGTAACTCTAAGACCTATCATCCTACTTTGTGAATAGTGATCTCAGACAGAGCTTCCTCAGTTGTGAACTTTGCAATGTATTTTCTCCCTGTTGGGATGGAAGCAAATTTATACTTAAAATCTAATTTCATTTTCTCTTAGAGTTGTAAAAGGAACTTCTAGAAAAGGAGCCAGGAAAGTGGATCCTGCTATCTCCACTCGTTCTGTCAGATAAAATGGCAACTGCTATGAAATACCATTGCCCCTCAGGTTAGTTTTTGATATTTCCCACAAGTTCTTAAAGTAGGCGTGTTACAAAAGAAAGACCTAATTCCTTGTTTTGCAAGGAAAACTTGCAAAAAAACCTTTTTTTTTCAGCCCATATATTTCCAGCCAGTTCACTTTTCCCATCTTGCAATTAACAAAGTAACTGTGTGACTGACAACAAACTGTTCTGCTGTGACTCAAGAGTGTTGTCCATCCTTTAAAGAGAATGCATTTTAACACCACTGAACCTTCCAAAGCTGAAGAAAGCTTAGAAAAAACCTAAAGCTCAAACATATGACTGTACCTCTGAGTAATGGGGTGAGAGAAATTTCCCATTGTGTTTTGCAATGCTGCGCATGATTTTCAATGCCTTCTCTCCCTTTTTGCGTGTCAGGAGCCAACGTGGAGATTCAGGAACCACCCTGTAAGAACACAAATTTGTAAATAAGGCTTTTACCTTGTAACATCATAAGTAAACCAAAGTCTTTTATCTTTTACCCTGTGTTAATACAAAACACAGATTTTTCAGTCTTTGGAACACAAAAACTCTTTTGAAGACTGCTTTTCAAGTCAGCCTTCTGTAAAATATTTAATCCTATTGCGCAAGGAAGAAGAAAATAGACTGCATCAATATTCTGCAAAGCCGAAAAATCAGAAATTTTAATATTGTACCTGCACAATTGTTGTCAAAAGTATAACCAACAAACAAAGAAGGTTCCTGTAGAACAGCAACAATGAAAGCCAACACTAAAGATGTAAAGTAACACATACAGGCAGATCAGGAAGCTTCTGGCTGTATCACTTTAAGATACACAAATGTATACTTCTTTATAAACTGAACACAAAGCAATACCACTGACGAGTGCTTCCGTTTCTGCTAGCCTAGGGTTAAGATGCTTCACTATTTTAAAGTTCACAGCAGGCAGTGTTTAAGGAAGCAGTGTTCAGGAGGAGGCTCCATGGGTTAGTCTCTTTAGATCCATCCCACAGGATGGCTGCACTGAGACAGGTGTTTACCATGGCTTGGAGCTCTGCTTGCTCATCAGCTGTACTGCCCAGCTCAGGGGACCTGTGGGCAAGGTCAGACTTTAACTAAGTAGATAATGGGAAGCAGAAGTGGCATCTCATGACTGATGGGAAAAACAAACTACAGTCAAATTAACCTTAAAAACAGAGCAGGGTTCTGTGAAGGGCCGGTTGTGGCTGATCAGAGAGGCAAACTATGGGCAGAAAAGCTAGAGTAATGGATGTCTGTGATTCACTAAAATAGAATTACAAATTACAAAGTTAACGATATGCAAATATCTTCTTCCTAACCTACATCTTCCACTCTGGAGACTTGGAGTCACAGCAGGACTCTCAAGGTGCTGAAGTAGCAATAGCAATAATGACAAGAGCAATCACTGCAACATTACCAATAGTAGAGCAGGAAGAGGAAGTTGGGCAGTGAAATGGCCAGCTGGATCCCCTGCCAGGTGGGAATCAAGTATGCAATTCCAGGGAGAATTATAATTCCCAGGGTAAAGAATATCTGAATCACAATTCCAACCATCCGCTGATCAGAACCAACGATCTCCGTCACTGAGCAGAGACAAAGCCAAAATAAATAACACATAAACAAACCCAATTTGAAAAAAAAATATTAGAGGTGAAATATAAGGAAGGCTATGCTGTATCAGGCCACTGTTCTGTCTAGCCCAGCAGCTTTTTTTCAGCAGTGTAGGCATGTCACTGAGGCTGTCCAGAGCAAACATGAGTGACACCTCCTCATCAATTCACCTGCCCTTCTTCAGCCAGAGGGGTTTCTCACTGCATGTTTGCTACTGAATCACATAGGGCCACAACAGGGGTTTGAGCTTGCATCATGATCATGCTTGGTGGGAAATCCTTAGCACTCTCCCTGGTGCAGTTTTGGCACATGCCCCAGACAATGGGATCCTTCAGGCAGAGGATGCTCACAGCAGGTAATATGGACAAGGCATCTGTGGGCAAGAGAGTTTAACCATACCAGGCTGGTTGCTCTGAGGGTAAGGCATGATCCAGTCTGGTTTGTTTATTTATTGGGAAAGTTTTAGCTTTTGTTGTTTGGGGTTTTTTTTAATCATTTGGTGGATTTTTAATTTTGTGTATGTGTCTAATAGCTCTGAAATCTATGCTCATTTTTCAGGCAATATCCCATGGCCATGACATCCACAACTGAGGTGAGCAATGCATGAAAAAGTGTCTCCTGTTTGTTCCAAAACTGTCTTCACTACAACACCTTCAGAGTAAAAGCAGAGGGTTTTACCTTGGTTTGCAACACACAGAAAACATTCTATTTATTATTTATTTATTTGTTTATTTTGCTAAAGGAGGCACAAATTTACAAGTAACAATGATTTGTTTTGGCTGGCAATGCAGAGAGATATGACAGCATGACCATTTTTATTGACTATCCCTCACATCTGCATAGCTCAGGGGCAAATCTGTTGCCTAAGGATAGCTGAGTAGCACCGCCCCCAAAAGAGCTGTATTGCGTGTAAAAGCAAAAGGAGGTTATTGGGGCAGCCTGAAGCACAGATCAAGAGCTTTTGGAATGTATTAAAAGCAACCATCCTTCTGGTGTAAACCAGGATCTGTATATGTATGTTTATTAAAAGATGTTAGGCTGGCAAATGCTCTGGGTGATCCCAGGAGATAAGAGTTGATCCCTGAAGGGATTTGGAAGGAATCACTCCATCCAAGAGTTAGGCACCTTGCTTAGGTCTGCAGTAATACAGTGTTCCTGAAGTACTCAGGATCTCTGAATCTTTCCCTAAAGTCAGGCAGTCTGATCTGAGTATTGAAAATCAGTCCTTTTTGTTAAAGCTTGGCCATTTTAAGGAAGTCCTGGGTCTGTCATAAAACATATTTCTGATTAGAGTACTTGCCAAAGTCTCAAGATAAGGTCTCAGTTTAGAATTAAACCATGCGCATGGAAGTAAGAGGAAAAGCAGCTTCTGGTCCTTTCCCTGGATCTTGGACAGGAGCTGCTCAGCAGTGAAGCAGCCCAGAAAAACAAGGTTCTTTTGGGCTTTAGATACTGAAAGGGCTAGACTGGTATGTTTGCTCATACATCACCACAGTGCTCCCAGGTCTCACTATAAGTGTTTATGTCTGGTTGCAATTCCACTCCCATTCATTTAAATTCCACTAGGGATTTTAAACACTTGTCACAGGCCTCATGGACAACAGCAATGATACAAGCTTTTGCCCTGTAAAATGATGTTATCACTATGTTTTGGTTTATAACAGTAGATCACCAAATGGCCAGTTTTATTTTTAAGTAAATCTGACATCCTGTCTCTTGCAGGATGCCTTCCTCAATGTCTGGCTTTTTCATGCTTTATGACTGCCTTATTGAACCTGGCAGTCATTCAAGACACCACAATAATATCCTTTCCTCATCAAAAGGAAGCTTGCTGTGCAAGGAGCTTCATTGCTGTAGACTATAGACTGATAAATTATAATCTACCAAAGATTCTGTATCCCTGCTGCTTTGATGCTATTTATAACAAAGCTTCCCTTTCTTTTCCCATTTCAGGAAAATAATAATCCTAATATGAACCCTGGTGTCCAGTCTGACACTAAGCAAAGTCTCCCAGCTAAAGAATGAAAGCAGCCAGCCAAGCTGTCCTCCCAGTGAGGAGAAGCAGCTAACTCCTCTGAGCATCTGTGTAAGACATTCAGACAGTGCCAAAATAAACCATGTCCCTGTTTGTGTATCCGGTTTATTTGGGGCTTGCTCTGTAGATTTTTTATCATCCTGGTGATCTTCTATGTAATAACAAAACCTTTATATATGAATAATCTATTCCCTCACCTCTTAATCATTGGAGGACAAATGCATTAACCAGAATGGACTTGGGTCTGCTGATTCCAGGGCCAGCCCTTTGTTCCCAAGAAAAAAATATTATGACAAGCAGATGCAGCCAGAGTCTTTGTCTTTCAAAAATCCCTCACTTTCCCTAACCAAGAAAAAAGGAGGGTAACAGCTCTCACCAATCACGTAGCATGTCATCCAGGTTCCCTTGCCAAACATGCCTTGGAGAAACCGGAAGATCAAAAATACAGTAAAATTTGGTGAAAATGCCACTATGATACCGCATATCCCAACCCCAAGGCAGGAGAGCAGGTAGATGAGAATTCTGCCATATCTGTTGAAAAAGGAAAAGAAAATGGAAATCATCAATGGTGCCTATTAAATATCCTTCAGTAAACATCAGTCCGAAAGCTCCTCTGAATGCTTCTTTTTTGTTTCTGTGTCCTTCTGCCCTTCCTGGGTCCAGATATGCACAGAACACTTTGGAAACCACAAGAAAAGCTAATTTTAAAGCATTTTAAGGTCCAAACAGGACCAGTAAGTACAATTGCATAAAGTTTCCAGCCCAAATCAAAGCAAAGATTACATTGACTGGGTTTTGCTAACTCACTTTGGGGATATTTATCCCAAAGGAATTAAACCTGCAAAATATTGACAGATGCTTATTGCAGGTGATACTGAGAGTGGTTTCACCTCCCAACAAACCAAAGTATCAGCTCATACTGTACCTGTCAGCAGCATAGCCCAAGATGAATGCTCCAGCCAAGAACCCCAGATTGAGGATGGCCTGTGAGAGATCCAGCATCCAGGCATTGTCACAAACAAGATCATACTGTGGGAACAAGGGAGAGGCATAAACACCCAGGTGGGTCATTTGCCACCCTCGGGGCAAAACATTACAGAACTGCATAGGTCCACACAGGAAATGGAAAAGGAAGGGGAAGCTCAAATTTGCTTGCTCAATAACAAGCACCAGTGGGCCCATAGCAAGCACTCTTAAAGTGGTCATGAGCAGGGAAAGCTCCTCCTTGCCAAGAGGATGCTGCCTTTCATCAATCATCCAGATTTGGAAAGCAAATCACTCTTCTGCCAACTCTGCTGTTAAATATGGTGCCAAGGCAAAGTCCTGACTATGTCTGGTGCAGAATAAGGGTCCACAGCTATTGCAAGAGAAAACAGCGTCTTAAAGGAATTTATTCATTTAGTTATTCTTATTTAGTACCTTCTAGATAAAGCAAAAACTTGAGGTCTCTGAGGAAACTGAAAACAGATCTCAGGTCAATTTCAGACACACTGAATATGTATTTTCTTGGTGTAGTTTTCCCAGACTTTTCTATTCCTTATACTGCAGCATCCATAACTCCCTAGCACTACTAGCAGGGATGGGGGTGGGGATGAGTGGAGACAAAGGGAAGGGAGGGACTAGGAACTAAAACTAGAATTAAACTAAAACTGAAGTAATTCTATAGACAGCATGGCATGGGAAATTACTTCAGTTATTCCTGGAGAACAAAGAAATTTAACTACTGCAGACCATGTGGGATTTGGGACGTTTCATCCCATAACTGGGGTAATCTTTGCAAAAATGAGGCCTCAAGACCAAAGGAAGCCTCAGACAACAGCAGCTGCCAGCATTTGCCTGGAGAGACTCTTTTGCTTTGAGATGTGAGCTATAAGAAGTGTTTTAATTGTCAACAAGGTCCTGGTTGCTGAAGCACACACAATGTACCACATTTGTGCTCATCAGCACATGACACCACCAATACTCAAGCACTCTGATTGAGCAGAGTGGGCACAGGGTGGGCTAGAGACACAGCAGCCTCTTCAGCCATTCACAGTTCTCAAGACCCAAAATTTTTGTGTCATGTACCCGATCTCCATCCCAGCTCATTTGCATGCTGTAATGCCCAGAGTATTATCTGGGCCTGAGAGCTCAGAAGTACCTACACAGGACATACAAGGGGCACCTCACAGGTCTCCAACCTGACAGATTCCCCACCTTCACTGACTTGAAACAAAGTCATGGTTTTGATGTCAACCCCATTACTCCAGGGAGCCTGACTGGCCAAGTCAACTATGAGCACCTGGCTTCCACTTCTGTAAATCTTGAGCAAGAGCTGCAGAAACCTCTGAGAGGAATAAAACCAGCTCTCAGCTGTCATACTCAAGGGCAATTGCAATGCTTTCCTAAAATAGACTGAACATGGAGCAGCACTTTTAGATTTCAAATGCTGCTTAAACTCTTGCTTTTTGAAGCTATGGCAATGCTAACAAATGGTATCAAAATATGTATCTTTGGAAAACAGTGGGGATTTATGAGAATGACCATTAAAAAAAGTTTTTTTTTTAAAATCACAATGCAATTGCCTGTGGTGATGCCAGAGGTTGGGACTCTCCTTGAGCCCTTTTCAAAAACTGGGGGTTTTAAAAATAATTTTATTTCTCATTACTGTAAACAAGCAAGGAATAAACTATCATGAAAGAAGGCAGGAGAACAAATGCATACCAGAAAAGAAGGGGAAAGTGTCTTTAACTGAGAGGATCTGTACAGCAATTTCCTATGATTTATGCAGCAGCTGAAACTACCTCTACACTAACAATATAGTCAAATATTGTATATATTCTAGGAAATAGTACCATACAGGAAACTTCTAAGGGGCTATGGGCTCTTTCTGAAGATTAGTGACAGTACACTAACTATTCTCCTAAGTTAGTCCTGCACCTTGTCACTTTCTAAGTATTTAAATAAATTCTGATATACATAAGCACTTCTGTTTTCTTGACATAGCACCTAGCATTGAAGTCATCATGCTGCTAATGTCTTGTTTTTCATTTGCAAACATAACCTTTAGAGCGGAATGTAACCTTTAAAAGAGAATTGAACACCCCACAGAGACCTTTTCTTTATCCAAGCTGCCTGTCAGACCCACTTCACCACTTCAAACCGACCTGGTTTGGTTGTGCATGAAGGTTATCCCTTATATGCATCCCTTGGACGAAAATAATCAGGAGTAGTTTACCCACGTTTTCAGACTGCCTCCAGTTAGTCCTTAGTCCTCCTGTATGACACCCCTCCCAAACACCTCCCTGCTCCTTGCTAGCAGCCCCCACAAAAGGTAGTGGCATGGTGCCTCCTCTCTCTTCTGAACATTCATACACCTATCCATGCACGGGCTGATGTTTACACTTCTAAAAATTATAAAGCATTTATTGCAGTACCAGAGGCAGGGAGAGAAGGATATGAAAATGTAAAGTAAAGCCTTCGGGTTTTCTTCCCTTGATCTTAAGCCAATTTGTTGTTCTGTACAGCACTGGCTGCACCCCAACAGACGCTGTTAGAAACCAGCGAGCTGGCTCCTCACTGTAATCACCAAGCAAATGACCTAGCTCAGCTGGCCAGCTCCAGCTAAGGGCACATCCTCTTCCTGGCTTTTCTGTACTCTCAGCCAAACCCCCCACTTCACTAGTGCAGGCACCCAGCACAGCCCTGCAACTCACCTCTGCATTCAGTCCTGGCCCCACCTGCAGGATTTCTATCCACTGTAGGACACAAACCACTGTGCACCTGAACACAGACCCTTTCCATTTAGAGAGCTGACTAAAAAACTACCCAAATTGGGAAACAATCCAATTCCTCACTGCTTGTCTCTTAGCCTTGACGATGAGCTGCCCTTGTAAGCAGAAATGAGGTGCTGCCATCACAGACAGGCAGCAGGAACCAGCTCCTTCCAGACATTCCTCTACAGTGTCCTTAACAGATGGGAAAAACAGTTCTGTCCTCCCTGGCAGCCTTGCAGTCCATGCAGCCAGCCACTGCTGGTTGGAAATACATCCCTGTCATGAATGTCTGCATACGTGCTGAGGCTTGGACACCAACTAGATGCTCAGATTTACAGGAGCAGTGGTGTGACTGGAAGGAACGGCGCTGGGTGCTTCATTGATCTATAAAGGAGCAGCAAACCACCTAAGTGAGATCTCTCTGGGAGAAGGAAGAGGCTTTGCACTGGTTCCCTGTAGCTCATTAGTGTTGTAATCACTGTAAGAGGGAGTGGCAACTGGATGCGCTTGTACATGACTAATGACTGGGAAATATGGGACTGTAGCAACTTCTCATTTCTTCATGGCTTTTGAACAAGGCAAACATTTTCCATTTCAGTTTGACCTACTGACTAACCACAAACTTGTAATTCCTGGTACTTGAGAGACCTTTATTCACTTCAGCACACATATCCTGTAGAAATATATTGTTTTAAATCACAACATGCTATTAAAAGTTCCTCAAAATGCAACAGCCTTGGGGAGGAGTTTTGAAGAGCTTTACTGCCTGTTACAATTAAATTACAAAACAACGGATTAAACTCTATGGTCAATTAAGAATTTTACAGTGATTCCCCAGCCCAAATGCAGCAGCATGTCCAGAGCCCAGACACACATTTTAAATGGCATTCATACAAGTGACCAAAAAGAGTTTGGCTTACCCTTTCACTCCCAGTGACAAATGGTTCAGTGAGATATTCTTAGTTTAAGGAAACCTGGGGAGATGCTTACTGTTGCAATATGTTCCTTAGTTGCTGCTGGGCAGTTCTTCTCCACTTCTCTTGTCCACTGGCCTTTCAAACAGCTATCTTTCCCACATCCTTACTGCAACAAACCCCTCTGCAAGTGCATGCCGTGGAAAGGGACAAATTCTCTTCATTTTTGCTTTCTGTTAAAGCCTCTGGCAGAATGCTAAGGGATGAAGCAACTGTCCTTCTCTGTGTCTTGTTTCAAGCTGAGCACTTATCAAGACAAGAGGAGTCAGCCACTACCCTGCTGCCAGGGCACTGCGGCTCAGGGCCTGAGGGACAGGTTAGTTTAGAAAGAAACTTTGTGAGTTTTCCTCCTGTGCATGACCGAAAGCCCATGAACTTTGTGTCCCTGCCATCGGGATCACCTGTTGAGCATCCCAGCATAAAAGGCCTGTCCTGTACTTCTTTTTCTCTGTCTCTTCAGGGACAAAGCAAGAGGGAAGTAGAGAAACTCTTAATCTCCTAATAGGGGAAAAGCAGCAGCTGTGCTCAAAATAATAAGAAAAAAATTGAACCCTCAACTAGTACCAGTGGGTTTGATGGCAGTGGAAGAAACACAGCCCCACTAGCATAACTCCTCCAAGCAACTACTCCAGCCCCTCTCATACAGAGAAATCTTAGTCAGAGTTTCATAAGAAATTCAGCAGTTGCTGCTTCCTCCACTCCCTGTGTGCCCTTTGCCCTTTTCCCTCCCCTAATTAATATTAATCCCACAATGACAATGAAAATAAGACAGGATATGCCAATAACAACAGTCACACTAGATCAATAATTTGAGGGTAAATTGAGCTGTTTATTCCCTTGGAGGAGGGTAGCATAAGGACCAGCTGTGCTTTTCCCATCCTGAGTTTGACTGATATGTTATCTCCTTCTCTGAGGGACTAAAAACCATGAGACAAACATAATTTTTTTCCTTCCAGCTTTCTCTGCTAGTGTTGACTTCTATTTTCTGAGATGGCTGGCGAGCAGAGAAGTAAGAAGATTGATTCCCAGCGGGTGCAATAGGCTATATTCAGATGATCATTTGTCCACCTCAGACCTCACACTTCAACAACAAAGTATTGCTAGGTCTCAAAATGGCATCTACAGTGTGAAGATTTACTGCAGACAGGACATATTGAAATCTGTCCCTTCTGCTCAACTCCTGCCGACAAAGGCTGAAATCAATGCTGCCTAAAATATGCCTATCTGTGCTGTAGCTGCTGATGACCACACAGATGTCCCTCTTCCTTTCCTCCACCATCTCAGGCCATTTCACTGCAGTCACAATTGTAACTCATGCCCATGCCTTGTGGAGTCACCAACGACAAAAACATCTGAAGAAAATGGTTCTCCCTTTGCACACTATTTCCAGCCACCCTGTCACAAAGGGCTAGATTTATCTCCCAGGGATAACAGTATATAGTGCCAAAGCCCAGCAGTCTTAAAGATCAGTGACCCCATCTTCAGCACAGTTTCCTAGAAAAGTTAGGTTTACTGACTTCTGTATGTCCTGGATATGTGGGTCTTTCACAAGGCTCATCCAGCATGACTTGGCAGGAAAAACACTTTCTGTTTCAAGTCCTACAGAGCTCAGGGCGTGACCTGGGCTCTCCTCCAGACCAATGGGCCAGAGGATGAGGCTGTGACCCCCCCCAGTCCACTGCAACCTCCCAGCACGTCAGTTGTTTCTCCATCTCCATCTGTTGCACAGAAACACAGTCCTTCCCTTCCCTCCTCCCTCTGAGGAGCCGCTGCTGTCACCAGCCCTCCCTCCTAAGCAGTGCCAGCCAACTGCTGGGACCAGCATCATTTCAGATGGCACCAGCTGGCACGAGTCAGGAATTTATTTACCTTGATTATTTACCCTGTCAGCTTCCCTCTCCAAGGAAAATCGGAGAAGTCACTGCATTCCCATTCTGCTGCTGACGCAGATTCACAGGGAGATATGCAAGACACACTCAATTAAACCAGAGCTGATTGCACTGGGCCAAGGTCCTCTGCACAGCTCCACCACCTCGACACAGCTGTGTCTCAAAGTGATATCTTGAAACCTTTGTGTCAACCCAGGTCTTGTTTGCTCAACTCTAACACAGCGCAGGTTTGTGTGTGCAGCACTAGTGACAACTTTCTCAAACCTGGATTGCCGTCACAGAAAAGCCTGACCTAAAGCAATGGAGCACAGAGACCCTTGGCCATGTCACTGCAGAAGTAGGGACCTATTCTCAGAGCCTGCTGGACACCAAAAGATCTTAAGGGGGAATCTTTAGCAATACTGATTGCACATCACTAGAACAAAGTAACTGGCTTTGACATGTATTTCTCCTGTCATGATTTCTTAATACAATTTGCTCTTCTCCTCAAATGCTGAAGAAGGCTAGTCCTGTACGTTCTCCCAGAACCTCACTGTACCCCAACACTGAGACTTGGGAGTCCTGCATCAGTAGGTGATGCAGCAGGCACCCCAAATACAACTTACAAAGAAGTGTGTGCTTTGTAAGTGTGCTTTGTATCAATCCACACTCCCGTTTTCCTTTGCTTCCTTTTGCTGATGCTACTGTGAACACCTTTGCATAAGATACCTACCTACCTCTAAGAAGAGAGAATGGCCAGTGAGCAGCATGAGCAGTGAAGTCAGGTACCACAGTGTCATTTGTTTCACAACTCCTCACAAATCAGCCATGTGATTTACCTTCTGAAGGGTACTCAGAACTTACCCCATAGCCTGTGCTTTGGGTGCCAGACCTCCTGTGTGATATGACATCTATCCAAAGAGAAGGCTTTATATGCCTGCTTTTGCCCTCTGAATCCCCTGTCACACTGCAAATCCGTGCTGGACCTGTTCTTGCCATAGGCCTGGAAGAACTCCTTCAGTACAAGGGCTTTTTCCCCCCTCCTCTCTCTTTCTCCTTGAACACGCATCCTGAGACTGTTTTGTAACGCATCCTTTTAACTTTGTCTCCCTTGTCACTTCCACTGCTGATTCAACAAGACATGCCAGAAATTTTTGGCTGAAAGAAACATTTCTGCACACATGAACAAAATGAAGCATTTACAAGTAGATGGGTAAGAAAAGAAGTCTTTGGTGAGCTAATTAAATAGACCCTAAATCAAGTCACACTTTGTTAGAGACTCAGCTGGGTAATAAGAGATTAAAACTAAATTAAATCTGGGATATAAATCGTCTTTGCTGGATATATAACTCATTAATAAGATAGCAAGCCCCTTTTAGTAGCTGATCTCAGAGCAACTGAGTCAGGATATGCATGCCACAAGCCTCCTTTTTAGATGAAGAAATTGAGCCTCATGGGAAATGATTTATGCAGAAAATGTTGCAAAACTGAGAAGAGGTTCCAAGTGGCACAGGTCACAGCCCAGCAGCCTCCATCTGAGGTGGACCTGGCCAGCAAGAGTGTCTCTAGGAGTCACAGTGACACCACTGGCGGCACCCGCTGCCCTGGCACAGGGGAGAGACAGTCCCAGCCTTGCAGACTATTACTCCATGGTTCTCCCAATATACACCTTCGAGAGCACAGGTGGGAGTGCTTGCTCAATCATCCCTTCATCCCTCCTCCCTTCCCTGGCCCTGAAAGGTCTCCTCAGCAGAGAAGAGCAAGAAAGTGAAGATGGATGAGGTATTTGCCTGAGAACATTGAACCTTTCACTACCATTTATTGCTGCAAAACAAGTACTGGTTTCCTTTTCCCATAGCTGTACCTATTGCTGCTGGAAAATCACAGTGGCTCTGTTAGATGCACAAAGTGCTGCCATAAACGGACTCTGAGCATGATCTTATGGGCACAGCCCACATGCTTTCACCTATAGCAAGNACAGGAAAGGAATCTCTATATTTTTATTTTTAAGGTCTAACTCCTCGCAGTCCCCAGCAGAGGTCCCTTGGAGGCAGCAGGAGACTTCTCATTACATCCATGTCCTACGCATTGTTCCAGAGCCAGGCTGCAGCTCCCAGGCACCATTTGTCCTCCCTCCCTGCCCATCCAGCCCTGCCTTCCACTGCCAGCATGAGCAGTGATACATCATTATTAGGGACCAAAGTCTGACACCAGCTCCCCGCATGTCATTTGCAGTCCTCTCAGCAGCCTTGATTTCTGATTTTCAGATTGTGCACAAAAGCCAGACCTGAACCTTTGCTCGAGGGCCAGTTGGGTGCTCTGATTTCTCTTCTCCTGGGCATGGACCCTAGCTAAAGCTGCTCAGGTTGCATGCCATGCTCAGGGAACAAAGCTGCTGCTTGGGACAGCCCGAGGCCTGACAGTGGATACAGGAGTCCCAGCTGGATAGGAGAAGGATGGTGAATTGGAAGGATGGGATAAGCACCTCTTGTCAGTGTTTGCTCAGGGCTTTGCCTGCTGTACCCTGCTCCCTGTTTTGGAGGGCACAGCTCCAGCGCAAGCACCAAATTAAAAAGCACAGCAGGAGGCTCACGAGACAGAGAGGAACCAGAGCCTTCAACTGTGCTCACTCATTTTGCAGCAAACCTTGATTATTTCTAAGCAAATCCCTCTAAGCACACTTTGGATTTTTCATTACTGCATGAGTGACAATAGCTGTCAGAATGACCCTAAAATACACACTCCCAGTGTGCAGACAGTAATTTGGAGCCAGACCACAGCACACCCATGGCACAATTACAGATTACACAAAGGATCTCCTAGGAAAGCATCTTCACTGGCCTTTTGCAGCCTCATTAAAAAACCACTGCATTTGCTAATGCTTACCGCTAGTGATAATAGCCTGCTGTTCTCTGACACCGATATTCAGGAAAAGCTGAATGTTAGCTTTGGACAAAAACGTGTTTTTGGGTTTTTGTTTTGGTTTGGGTTTTGGGGTGTTTTTTTGTTTGTTTTGGGTTTTTTGGTTTCTTTTTCTTTAGCAAGCACAATCACTTCTGCTGACTCCTGCCAGATCTCAGATAGGCAGTCTGCCACCTGTTGGTTTTTATTACCTGCAAATTTACATGTGCAATACTTGAAATACAGAGAAGAGATAATCTACATTGATCCTGGTCAAAGAGTGCATTTGGAGTTCACACCACCAAAGTTGCTTGCCTGAAACTGAGCACCCGAAGCCTCAGCTGCAAGAACTTAACTCTTTGTTTTAATCTGACATTTCTCTACAGACAGAACAATATCTCTGCAGGGTATTCAACTTTGCATGGGCACTTGGATTTGAACAGCCACCTTTCATATCAGCTCACCTTTCCCTAAAAGCTTGATGCCAGCACTTAGTCATACTCATTGTCTGGATTTGCTTGTGACTCAAAATTAAGTAAATCTGGAAAGGAAAACCAGCCAGCAAAGCAACAACCCTTGCATTGGCAATCCCATTTTACTGCTGCAATCCCACAGCAGGATAGACACCACTGATTAGAGGGTGGGTGTTTTCCTTACCTCGCTGACAATGGATGAGCGGAGCTGTTCATAGACCCAGTCACCGTGGCAAGGGGCGAGTGGCAGGTCGCCCGTGCTGTGATTGCCATGGCGGGCGAGCGGGCTGGTGCAGCTGACAGAGGTGTCCCAAGTGACATCCAGCCTCTCGCACTTCCCAGTGACGGACTCGTTCCCCAGGTGCAGGGGCAGTACCGTGAAGTTTCGCTCCTCTTCCAGTGTCCAGCCACATCGTTCACTTAATTCAGGTGCCCCAGGGATCCTGCACCAGAAGTTGCCTGGTGCTCGCCCAAGAAAAACTACGCTGGCAAACAGGGAAGAAAAAGTTATGCCTGTCTGGCTAAGGAGGAAGAAGACCCTCTTTTGAAATCTTCCAAATTCCCCAGCCTCCTTCAAAACCTCATCAAAAGATGGCATTATGTGAGGTGGTCTGTGCACTTGCAGCAGCCCCGAGAGACGGCAGAGTTTTCGTTCACACTTCTCACCGGCCGCCGGCACTTCCTACAAACGTGACGGTCTCGCCTCCCCTCGCTCTTCTCATGTGCACACACAGACACACAGACAGACAGACAGACAGGGAGACGAGGGCGTGCGATGCCGCCGGGGCATGAACGGAGGCGGAGCGGGGCCAGGGCTGCGGGAGGACATGCGAGCGCGCATCCAGAGCACACGCGGTTCTCAGGGCACCGCCAGCGGCACTGGGCTCACACAGCCGGGGAGGAGGGCGAACCGAAGAGAACTCACGGATTGTAGGAGAGGAGGGGCGTGCGTTTCCTATTCATCCCGAATGTTAAACAGATTATGTAATAAACCCGCTTAACTCCTGCGGGACGGGCGAGCCGCAAAGGGCAGCTCCCGCAGCGGCTGCGATAAATTAATATGTAAAGCAGAGTTAAGTGGGAAAGAGCCCAGGAGCTGTTGCAAAAAGCATCAGTGAGTGATGCAGGCTCTCTGCAGGATGGCAGGGGCGGAAAGAAAGTTGTTTCAAACGACCTATAGTCTTTCCTTCCAGAAATAGAAATTAGTACTCTGGCAAATTTTAATTACTTCTCCAAGGCACTACCTCAGCATCTCTACACACCTAATTCGCATGGGCCATTTCCTTTTGTAGCATAAATAAAGTGATGGTCACAAAGTGCAACAGATCAAAATCCAAGGGTTTTTTTTTTCTTAAAGATTGATCTACCTCTTCAAGAAGGTTTTTATATGACCTTGTTAAATTTAATTTCAACTCTCAACTACTTAAAATATAAATGACAGTGTTTCTTTCTCAAAAATGAATGGAAAACAAGCTATGTCACTTTTCTATGTCACACTTCAGCTGTTTGAGGAGTGAGGAGAAGTGAAGAGGGAGCCAAGACCAGGGTGCATTTTGTGTGAATGTGAGCATATCTTGTGCTCACATTCACACAAAATGATTTAATGAATCTCTGATTTAATTGCACCATCAATTAAATCAGAGATTCATTAGTGGGGTTTTTTGAACCTCAGGATCATGAGATCCATGGCAACTGTATTCTCCTGAGAGAAGGAGCAGACAGCATCTATCAAAGATGGGTCCTGCAATCCCTTGTCTTTGGTTACCTACAGCCTTGACTATGCGTGTCTCCAGTTTTGAAATAAAGTACGATTTTAAAAACAGGTGCAAATCAAGGAAGGCTTTGATTACTATACAGGCTATCTGGCATGAAAACTGATGCTGTGGTGTGAGCTCCACAAAGATGCAGATTTCTAGGTGGTTGCACTCCTGTGCTTGCATCAGAATATGCTTTTGAGAGAATTTGGATGCCTGGTTATGCTATTTTGTAGTACTCAAGCTTAGAGGCCATGAATGTATCACCTTTGTGTCCAGGTGGAGATGAGGAACACTCTGATGGCTGGTTTCAAACAAAGAAAAGTTCTTTTATCCCAGCAGGGCTAGCTGGGAAGTCACTCATGCTGAGATGTCAAAGGTGATGTTTATTCCAACAGTTTCCACTGACTGGGGAGGAGATTGTCTTGTAGGGAATACCATAAAGACAAGAATTAGGGACAGACCCTGATAATCAGACTGTGTGCTGCTCTCACAAATCCAACCAAGGGTATATTAAATACCTACTGCTCTTAAAGCCTTACCACAATTTAAAAATATTGGTACTGTCCGTGTTGAATATTACCATAGAATCATAGAAAAGTTTGGGTTGGAAGGGACATTGGAGATCATCTTGTTCCAACCCTGCTTCCATGGGCAGGGACACCTTCCACTATTACACTAGGGAATATTAGCTCAGCTCAGAATCAGGAGGGTTAGCCCCCTGAATGCCATGCACCAACATAGCTGTGCCCAGCGTTCCTCCTGCTTCAGAAATCCATTGGTGTCATTGCTGTGCCACCTCTTTGCTAATCAGTGGAGTTAGATTCAGTTGAGGGAGAATTCAGTCCACTTTTGCAACCTTGCTTCTGGAGCTACTTTCTTCCCTAAAAGAAAGCATGGTCTAGTAGCCCACTGTCAAAATTTCACACATCGCTGTCCATTATGCTCTGGTCATGGACAGCACATGCATCGCAGTCTGTCAGACCAGAGGCCAGAAAGCCTGAGAGAGACCGGCACTAAGGACAAGGCAGAGGACATCTGGGATTCTCCCTAATGTTCCCTGCAGCTACACTGTTGGTCACAGAGGCAAGGATTCATTCAGTAAAATCATTTCCACCACCTGGCATATGTGATGTCATGGTAACCTCAGTTTCTCTGTGTTAACCTGTATTTTAAGTTCTCTGTCCAAAAACTGTGTATCAGTATTTGCCATATCAGTGCACTGCAAGACTCCAGTTTGTCAAAGAAATCTAAAATATCATGGTGAAAGGTGCACAAGAGTGTGCATTACTGCATTTATTCTACAGCAAGCAATTCCTGGCTTCTGCATTCTTTTCCTGGAACTTCAGCTTCATATGCTGTGAGAGCTGAGCACATCTAAGGACAGGAAGATGATGGATTTGTACACAAAGCCTGTATCTGAAACCTCATGAAGGAATGCCTTTAAATTTTTGAGAACGGATCTCTCGGTCATAATTTTAAACATTCTATCCTACGCATACAGTAAAAAATTATGCTCTTTATTAATGGGAAAAGCCAAGGAAGATGTGGACTAATGAGAAGAGCAGAAGCAGTAAAAATAGATGCAGAGAACAGAAAGAAGGAGGGGGAAGAGTGTAAAGGGAGCAAGCCAGGGAAAGAGCAGATGCAGAAGTGGTGATGAAAGGGGAGCAGAGAAAATAGAGATGTAGAAGTACAACTAAATTACAATCACAGGTATCTTCATTTGGAGCTCTGTTTAGCAGCCCAAACGTCATAGCTATTTTGGACATGGAATGAAAACTATGTAGTCTAGAAGGAAGGCACATACACTCCCTGTACACATGTGGCACGAGACTACCATTTATCCATGCCTGGATGACAGCATGAGACATTTTGATGAATAACTACTCTGACTGAATCCTGGACAGTTAAAACTTTACTGCAACACCCTGGATAACCTCTGCAGGGCATCAGATAATAATTTATAAACCTCAAAGTTCTTCTTGGAACACTGTCAGCAGTGAGGCAGTGACATCACCCAGTTTGCAGGCACCTGAGCACACCATCTTACATAACAGCACTGATAAAGTTCTGCAGTTCCATGATAAAGTTCTGCAGAAAACCACAAGCTGGGTTTAAAATGCTTACAGACGTGCCTTTTGCTGAATAAAAGAGTGCCTGTGAACAAGCTTTGGCAGCAATCCTACACCCTGCTTTTATCTCACTTGATGCAGCATCATATTGTACCAAATATTTGTCCCCCAGACAAAACTGCTAAGACTAGATAGCCCTAAGCAGCAAGGGTGCAAACCAGTCAGCTTCACACGAGGGCCAGGAGACTGCCGGCACCAGCCTTTTCTTCCACTCTCCATGCCAGGAGAAGGGGTGGGAATCTCCACAGCCCTGCATTTGGGGACTAATTGAGCCTCTGCTCACTGGAGACCCCACAGCAGAGACTGCAGCAGGGAACCAGGCAGTGGCAGCTCAAAGCACATTGCACGAATGTTAAGGGCAGGGCTTGGTTCACAGCAGAAGATGGCAAGAATTAGAAAGGCTCAGTTTTAGAGAGCTCAGTTTTAGAGATTAAATAAATAGTGGGTTTTTTAAGATCAGAGTGAGACTACTTTATGGGGCAGTTAGAGATGCTGAAGCTCCCCTCTCCCACGCATGGTACAATTACATTCCAGGTCAGGACACTAAATTACATGTAGCTTTTTCTCTGACAGTTCCTGTATTTTGGCATTTGTTGGTGTTGGCTTTTTTTTTTTCCTTCACTTTATTAATCTTTCTTCTTCTTCCCACACCCACTTTCATCTTCTTCTTTTATCTCCCTCTTCCTCTTCCAGATTTCCTCTTTTTCTTTTTAAAAGGTGGCAAATGTACACAATGAAATATATCCTTTCCCAGACCTCCAGATCGACTTAGTGAGCTGTAGGCTGAATTTGAGACATGGGAAAAGTCAATTCCAATCAACAGGGTTTCCACCTTTTGGCAATTCATTAAAGCAATGCGCAATACATTATACTCCCCTCCCTCAGTATTTCCGTGGACTTTAGGCTATTTTTACCATCTTGATCCCAGGAGCAAATATAAATAAATGTAGTACTTGGAACTGTAGAATACAGCAACCAGGGGATCTGTACTCATTGCTAAGACAGCAGCTGAAAAAGCAGAAGAAAATAGAGACATGAGGAAAGAAGGGAAAATTGAAATGAGGGGAAAAAACCATGGAGAGGGAAAGGAAAATCAAAACAGTAGCAAAGAGATTCCTGTTTCTCTCCTCATAGGATAGGAAAAATCAGACCAGTAGTGACCATTTTGTAGACAGCCTGTATCTGTCACTTTGAGGAAGCCATCCTAAATACGCAGCGTGTGCTCATTCTCACACCCTCAGCTTTTCCTCCCACTGCCAAGGTGCAGGAGCTGGGGGTCACATGGGGTTTAAGTGCCAACAGCCCCTGGGACTCCCTCAGGCTCGTCCCCTCCACAGGCACCAGGTCTCCCTCCCTGACACCCCACACCCTTCCTTGCACAGTCTCTTTCCTGGGGTGTAGCAATCTGTGCTCAAGGCCAATGGGATCCTGCTGGGCCTGTGCTTCATTACCCAAAGCCAGTGCTGTTTCACCCCCATGGTGGTTGCATTCCACTCATCTTTGCCTGTTGGAGAATATCAGGTACCACACATTTGGGTACTTGCAGATGATAGCCTGACTCTCAGCATACTGAGGGAAAGCAGCAGAAATATGTCTCTGCACACAGGTGTGAAATCCTGCTTGCCAGTATTTCAGCTCAGAATCTGAGACAGGCTTGGGAACCAAAGGCACTCACCAGTTTCCTCAAGGCCAGCTGAAGGAAAGGTAGCCAGAGGAAAAAGGATTCCTACATACCCATTTTCATAGTCTATATGTGGCTTCCCTCATCATTTTTGTTTTCAACCGGTCACCCTGGAGACCAGTGAAGAGGTTACACCAGGCTCTACCTTCCTGTTCAGATAAGTATGCCATAATTCCACAGCATGTTTATCAGGATCCTTGCTAATGACTCAGAATTTCAGCCATAAGATAAGACCAAGATAAGCCAAGTTCACGAGAGGATATTTTACACAATGGAACAAAGAAGGCATATTTCCAGAGATGAGTGTAAAGGCTTAATAAAATTAAAATGTTCCCTCTCATGTTATCAGACAGGTGTAAATCACAAAGTTGCTTCCTCTCTCAGCTGCACATGCCTCAAGTTCTGCTTGGAAAGTCAGAAAAAATCACATTGGTTCTGTTTGTGATTTCCTCATTGTTGCACATCCCTCCCCTATGACAGTTTCCATTAAGCTTGGAAGCCAGCATTTCTAAATACTAATAAAAGGACTTTACTTTGAAGTTTATAGATCCATTTTATGAGAATAAAGATGAAGATTTTACATCTTACCAATGACGATGTTAGTGCAATGAAGAGTTCTGTGAGTAACCCCTCTCTACTTATACACTTCCCTAGCTATTTCTGAAGGGGGAATTCCATTAAAAAAAAAAAAAAAGGGGAAAAAACTCCCACATGAAACCCCTTGCAGGGTTTTTACAATTAGACTCTATCATCTACTTTCATACTGTTTCTCAGTTTTACTTTTATATTCAGTATTCACAACAAGCTTTTTTTTTTTTTTTGGCCTTTCTATTGCATTTTTCTGGCTGGGAACTCTCAGGAATGTAAATGACCACTAAGGTGGTCAGTGTGACAGAAATGCCAGCATTCAAATACATGAGAAGAAAGTAACAGAGAAATTCCCATGGACCACTACTGCCCATCTTATGGGCAGCTTTGGGTAGAAGCAGTATGATCTGATGTAGAAGAGAATTCAGGTTCAAAATACCCCACAAGCCTTAACATTTAGTTGATCAAAGTCCACATGGGAGAATAAATATATGTTTCATATCCATGGTGTCTTGGTTTGAAAGAC
>WBNO01021251.1:10568-21350 GCA_013400575.1 Peucedramus taeniatus | reverse complement strand
ATGGGGACATGGGGACAATGGGGACACCGGGACGCCGGGACATGGGGACACCGGGACAGCGGGACATGGGGACAGCGGGACATGGGGACATCGGGGCACCGGGACATGGGGACAGCGGGACATTGGGACACCGCCACACCAGGACACCGGGACATGGCAACACTGGGACATTGGGACACGGGGACACCGGGATACCAGGACATTGGGACATCGGGACACGGGGACATGGGGACACTGCCACACTGGGACATGGGGACACCGGGATACCGGGACATTGGAACATCGGGACACAGGGACATGGGGACACTGCCACACCGGGACATTGGACATTGGGACACCGGGACACGGGGACATTGGGACACTGCCACACTGGGACACCATCAGGGCAGGAGTCAGCAGGATGCAGGTGCAGGGGGATGGGGGAACAGGACGGTTCTTGGGGCAGGAACGGGGATCCCCCGGCTCCTGTGAGCTCAGAGCCCAGGGCTCGGGGGCGGGTCCGTGCTGGAAATGCGGCTGCACCGAGTCCCGTGTCCCGTGTGCTGTATCCGAGCGGGGACAGCCCCACCGAGGCGTGTCCTGAGAATGGAGGGCAATGGGAACCTTCCTGCAGGGCTGTGTCAGCGTTCAGCCTTTCTCCAGGGTGGTCCTTTCCTCGCTGTGGATGTTTCTGGCACAGCTCTGTCTCACCCAAATGCTGCTGCTTGAGTCAGGAACTCAGTTCCTGCTCCCAGCTGAGGGAAAATCAGGATTTGTGTCAGGGGATTGGTCACTACAAACTGGTGTTCCCAATGTGGGTCTGGGAGCCAGATTGGGACCAGCCCTATGGACACTGTGGCTTCTCAGTACTCAAAGGCTTATAAAAAAGAGGGAGAGTGGCAATTTAAATGGGCAGAGAGTGATAGGACAGGGAAGTGCTTTTAAACTTCAGAGAGGAGAGATTCAGGTTAAATGTTTGGAGGAAATTCTTCCCTGGCAGGGTGGGCAGGCCCTGGCACGGGGTGCCCAGAGCAGCTGTGGCTGCCCCTGGATCCCTGGCAGTGCCCAAGGCCAGGGGACACTGGGGCTTGGAGCAGCCTGGGACAGTGGGAGGTGGCCCTGCCACGGCAGGGGTGGCACTGGATGGGCTTTAAGGTCCCTTCCAACCCAACCCATTCCATGGGTTTGTGATCCTGCTCTGTACCTGCTGGGCACCCCGGGCATGAGGACAGTCAGAGCCTGGTTCCAGTGGGTTGTGAGCTCTGCAGGCTCTGCCAGGATCTGCAGGATGCCAGCAGAGCTGGCTGCCCCTGCCTGCAGAATGTGCCTGGCTGTGCTGACCTGCAGGGGAAGCCCCAAGGTCACCAGCAGGAGACCCGGCACGGTCTCTGTGCTCTCTTCTCATTAATCCCAGTTCCAGCGGCGCTGGCCACGCTCCCCTTTCAGAGCCTCCCTGCTGCTGCTGCTGCCCTGACCCCCACCCCAGCACAGTTTCAAGCCAAACATTTTCTTCCTGTTTTTCCGAGGGTGCGGCTCTTGTTTCATCTCGTTGGGTGAAGCCGATGCAGCGAGCGAGTCTCTATGGCAACAGATGTTTATCGAGCCCCTGAGATGAGGCACAGGGCTGGGGAAAGGCACCACAGCATCTTTAAGGTCTCTGGGGGCGCTGGAATGCCGCGCTGGAAGGGCTGGAGTGGGGGCTGCTGGACGGGAGGGGGCTGCTCCCTGTCCCCGGAGCCCCAGCTGAAGGACCCTGGGCTGCTTCCTGCACAGGGAGGTTTGGGTTTGTACAGGGGCTTGTGCCTCAGCCCTGCTGGGCTGGGAGCCTGGCACACCCGGGCCTGGCTCTGCCAGCCCCTGGCTCAGCAATTGCAGGGCTGTTTGCTGTGAGCTGGGGGGTCCTGGCACTGCCACATCCCCTCTCTCCAAAATACATCAGCACCCCTCCCGGAGCTCCCAGGAGCTGCCTCGGCTGCAGATGGGGCAGGTCTCAGCAGTTCTGCCGTGGAGCAGGGCAGCCAGGCCCACCCTGCCTGCAGGTTTGCTGCTCAGGGGGGCACGGGTGGCATTTCCCAGCTTTGGCCACAGCCACAAAGCACACAGGGACAAGCAGGATGGTGCTGAGCGCACCAAGGGCTCTTGGGGCAGGAGCTGGAAGTGCTGAGTGACTTTGGGACGCTTCCGAGGCTTCGGGGCTGGGGGCACTGGCCAGCCCTGCCCTGTGCCCAGCGGGGCCTCTCTGTGTCCTCGGCGGGTCCACCCTGGGCGGGGCCTGGCGCCTTTCAGGGGAGGCTCCCAGCACGCTCGGAAGTTTTAATTAGCTGGATATTCAATATGTATCAGCTGTCTCTGCTCCAAACCCGCCCTGGAGCTGCTCTGCCGCTCTCATTTGGGGTGGTGCAAGCACGGGGTGGCAGCGTCGGGCTGGCCATCAGTGCCACCTCCCACAGCAGAGCATCCTGGTGATCCCCAGAGCCTGGGACAGGCATCTCCTCAGGGGCAGTCATTTAGAGGGGTTTTGGGAATTCTGTCCCATTCCCTGAGCCTGGGACTGGTTGTCTTTGTGAGCCGTGTCCTTCCCCATCCTGCCGCGTGTTCTGGGGCTGCCAGGACAGGAGAGCACGGCGCTGCTGATGCGTTTCAGGTCTCTGCAGCCCGTAGGTGTCGGCTGGAGGTGCGCCGTGCCAGGGAATTGCATCAGGAATTACTTGTTCTGGTGGTGCTCTGGGCAAATTTGCACTGTGAAGGGAAGTGACAAACTCTGCCCTGGCGGCCACACAGAGCCACGAGCAGTGGAGGATTCGCCCTTGGTGGTGTTCATGCCACGGTCCAGACCTGGCTGCACGCAGAGGACAGAGGGGACAGGACAGGGGGCAGTGGCAGGGTCAGAGAGGGTGCCCACCCTTTCTCTTCAGCCCAGCCCATGCCCTGGGCGGTGCCAGTGCTGACCCGGGGCAGGAAAGACACAGAGCCCCGTGTGAGGCGTGAAGCCCCTGCTGTGTCCGGCAGGGAGCGGTTTCGGGGGGCTCCACAGACAGAGGAAACCCGGGGAGCCCAAACGGGGCACGTGTTTGCCCGGGTGTTTGCCCCCTCCTGGGGGTCCTTGGGGTCGGTTACCTGATGGGGGTTAGAAAACTCCTCCCCAGCATCCCAGAACCACAGCGAGTCCCAGCATCAGCGGCAGCTTCATGGCGGGATGGAGAGAAGGACCCGAACCTGCCGTGCCGAGAGAGGGGTGAGCGCCAGCCCTGCCCCGGGGCCGGCACCCACCGGTGGGCGGTGGTGACTGTCACCTCCTGCCACCCATCCTGCTCCCTCCACCCGGCCGGGAGCGGCTCCCCCCCGGTGCGGGGGGCACGGTGATCTCTGCCCNGGCCGCCAGGTGTCGCTGTTCCCGCGGGAATCCCGGCGGAGCGGAGCGCTCCCGGTGCCCGGTGCCGCTCCCGGTGCCCGGTGCCGCTGCCGGTGCCCGGTGCCGCCCCCGATGCCCGATGCCACTCTTGGAGCGCTTCTGGTGCCCGGTGCCGCTCCTGCAGCGCTCCCGGTGCCTCTCCCTGTGCCCATTTCTGCTCCCGGTGTGCTCCCGGCGCCGCTCCCGGTGCCCATTGCCACCCCTGGTGCCCAGTGCCGCTAGCCGGTGCCACTCTCGGAGTGCTCCCGGTGCCCATCGCCGCTTCTGGTGCCTGTTGCTGTTCCCGGTGCCCACCGTCACTGCCGGTGCCTGCTGCCACTCCCTCTGCCCCCCCACGACTCCCGCTGCTCACCATTGCTGCCATCGTTATTGTCATTGTTGTTGTCGTTGCCGTTGTTGTTGTCGTTGCCATTGTCCGTGGGTTCTCTCAGCATGGGCTTGGTGACCTCCAGGGAGCCGTCGTGGGGCTCGGGGGTGATGCCCAGCAGCTCGCAGAGGAGGGCGTAGACGTTGACGCTTTCAAAGGGCTCCACCACCAGCCCCTTCTTGAAGGCCGGTCCCACGGCACGGAAGATGGTTTTCATGTTCATGGCCTCGTTGTCGAAGCCGTGTTCCCCTTTATTGAACTGGACCTTGAGCCTCTGGAGGGGAGAGCAGGAACGTGAGCACCCCAGCCCCTCTGCCCCCTGCACACCTCTCCCAGCTCGTGCCCCACGCGGTTCGATGGTCTGGTCGGTTCCTTTCAGTTTTGGGAGTTGATCTGTTGGTGTTAAACTCTGCAGAAGCTGGAGGTGCCTCCAGACACAGCTCTCAAGCGATTACATCCTGCAAGTTTCCTCCCTAAACATTGGCACATCCAAATTTTGTTGTACCGAGGAGCTTCCGATGGGAAGCTGCCTGCTGGCCTTGATGCTGGGCCTTCCCTTAAGTCAGGTTAGGAGAGGACCCTGCAAAGGATATTCTGCATTCATGCAACTCCTACTCCAAGGTTTCTGGATACTTTTTCTTCTCAACAGCAGAGCTGGAATTTATATCTGTATGTATGGAAACCAATTAGCACAAAGGCCTAAAGCTGGGTGGGTGCTGGGGTGCTGTGGGAGGGGAGGAGTGAGAGGCACATCCCAGAAGATAGTAGGATGTGTGTGAACATACACCTTACCCCATGGATCACATAGCCAGGATCACCGTACAGCAGAAGTGGGGTGATCCGGGAATGGTTGGCGTAGTGGAAGCTCTTTGGAAACTCTTCCTTCTTGTACACGTGCAGTTTTGGGTGGGCGTTTTTCAGGACTGAGTACACCTGCTCCAGTTTCCCTTCTTTTGGCACCAGGAGTCCATTTGGTCCATAGTCTAGGAGCTCGAAGTCGAGGTCTTTGAAGGAGAAGTTGCTGACGGTGCGGAGGTGGATCTCGTCGGTTTTTATGACGGTCTCCATGCCGTGGTCGGAGGTGACGATGAGGTTGAGGTTTGATTCCAGGCCGCTATCCCGGATACGCTGCCTCAAGTAACCGACGGTTCTGTCCACCTGCTTGATCATGTTTTTCGTCTGTGTGGATTCAGGGCCAAACTTGTGTCCTGAGGAGTCGGGCTCCCCAAAGTAGAGCGTGATGAAGTCGAGGTTGTCCACCGTGAACCATTCCATGACCTTGTCGATGCTCTGCCTCCAGTTGGTTTCGTTGCTGTAGTTGAACAGTGCGGGTTCCACCAACTTCTTGTACACTTCTTCCCGTTGGTATTTCGCCTTGGTTCCAGGGAAGTGGATAGAGCCTGTCTTCAAACCCTGTGAGTGGAGGCATTCCAGAAACTCACCTGAACTCTCTCGGCAGCATCCTTCCATCTGTCAGTGCAGCCACCTCCTAACACGATTAGTTCCTTCAGTCCCCAATGTCTACCTCTGCCTCTAATGAGGTTTTCTTGCTCATTGCCAATTAAAAGTGATTAATTGAAATCACTGCCCTTGCACCTGGTTCTTCACTGTGTTTTAACACCAGCTAAAACTTTGGAACCAGTGACTCATTTGCACCTTGCATGGGCCCTCTGGCTCTTGACCATCGAGACATTCAGGTGTGTTTTATTGAAGTCAGAGGAGCCAATTTGGCAGGTGAATGTGGGCAAAAGTCTTGGGCTGGGTTTCATGTCCAAGCCAGATGGAGAGCCTGCTGGGCTTGCTGCAGTTCCCAGGGGAGTGGCCCCTATCCCTGCCACCCAGTTGCCCTGGATGTGCCTCGGGGTGTGTGGGGCTCCCAGGCTCAGGATGCTCCCTGAGGAACTGGCTGAGGCTTCTTTAAACAGGAACAGGATAGCCTGCTTTATTAATGTCTTAATAAAGCTGGAATGCATTTTTTTTTTTTTTTGCTATTTTTAGTAGAATGATCATAATTATTCCTGCCAGAGTCTGGGGATTTCAGTTTTTTGCCGGTCTAATTAGCCTGACATTCACAGGCAGGCTGGGATCTCACGGCCACGAGGGATCGTGGCTTGCCTGTAGCTTTTCCTGGGGGATGGCAGGTTGGAAGGGTCTGTGCAGGGTCTGTGCATGTGAGGAGGTGCCACACTTGCCTGTCTCTGGGCAGTGATCCAGATGGGGAGGCTGCCGTTGTCCCACCAGCTGCTTATGCCTTGTGTGGTGTAGTAGGGCAGCCTTAAGCCTGTTTTGGTGTCAAACCACATGTTATGGATCACCCCGTGGTTCTCCACGTACCGCCCTGTGGGAGAGAGGAGAGGAGAGGAGGGGGTGAGCCAGGCTGTGCTGGGGGGTCTCACCCCCACACTTGTAGGGCAGGGGGGACCTTTGGTCTGCCCTTCCTACCCTTGCCCTTTACCAAGAGGGGTCCCGGGGCAGGGAGGGAGATGCTGGGGGAGTGCTGCTTCCCGTGTGGGTTAGTTATGTCTGGTGGGTCTCACCTGGACCCAGCCAGGCACTGGCAGCACCTGCAGTTGTTGCTGCCCTCTGGGCACGGGCAGGTCCCCTTTATCCTGGGTTTATCTGATCATGTGGGGTTTCACTTGCGCTGTTGCTCGCAGTCAGTGAGCAGAAGTTTCCGTTAGAAGGGAGGGATGCACTTTGACTCTTACATTTTGTGCTATTTTTATTATTCTGGTCCCGAAGACTGCGCAGTCCCTTCTGCATGATATCCCCATCCTCCCTCGTATTGACGCTGTCTCCCTGCTTTTGCCCATCAGCAGATTTCATTAGCATGCTCCACTCTTTTATGCCAAGGTTATTAATTAAAATCTTAAATAAGATTGGCTCCAAAATCGATTCTTCAGGAATTCCCCTGGTGCCCTCCCTCCAGCTTGACAATCTCCTCTCAGCATCCACTCTGTCCTCCTCCCGTAGCCTCTCACTTCCCCACATTACAGATTTTGTACTAATCTTCATCTTCTCCATCTTAACTAATGATTTCCCATGTGGCACTGTATCAAATGCACTACTGAAGTCCAGAAAGATTAAATTTAGAGCATCTCCTTTGTTTAAAAAATAATTTATCTTATCAAAGGAGGCTATCGAGTTGGTCTGATGCTATTTACCTTTGATAAATACAGGTTCAGTTCATGGAATCCCAGAATGGTTTGAGTTGGGAGGGACCTTAAAAACCATCCCATTCCACCTCTCTGCCATGGGCAGGGACACCTTCCACCAGACCAGGCTGACTCCAAGCCCCGTCCAACCTGGCCTTGGACATTTCCAGGGATGGGGCAATCTGTGCCTCACCACCCTCACAGGGAAGAATTTCTTTGTGTCTAGTTTAAATCTACCATTTCTGCGTCTCTTGCCTTGCCTGCTCTAAAGCTCCGTGTGCTGCTGGGTCTGGATGGTGTGGATGCCTCCTGACCTCGTGTCTTCCCTGGCCCATAGCCTTGACCCTGCCCTTCCCCAGCCCCCGTGCGGCTCCGGCGGCCCGCGGCCGGGGCACTCACCGGTCAGCAGCGTGAAGTGGCACGGGCTGGTGAGGGTGATGAAGGGGGGAGTCATGTACTTGGCCTTCACCCCGTCCGCAGCCATGGCGTCCAGGTTGGGGGTGTCCACGTCCTGGTCGTAGTTCCAGCGGAAGCCGTCGAAGGACACCAGGAGGAGTTTGTTGCGGCTGGGCGCCTGCTGCAGGGGGATGCATCTTCCTAAGGACAGGGCAGCAAAGAGGAGCCCCAGGGACAGGAGCATCTTTGTGCCCTCCAGCTGGAACAGCCCAGGTGTCCGGAGAGCTCGCATTAATACGGGCAGGGTGGGACTAAGTTCGGTCCTTATCTAATCTTGTGTTTGCTGATCGGGCGTGTGGCTTCAGCAGCATTTGCTATCAGGACAAGTGTCTCTTGTTTGTCTCTCTGCAGTAGCTTATCTTAAAGTTCTTTCTGGGTCAATCACCACAGTGGTGGTGCTGTGTGAGGCAGGGGAACCTGGCCTCCACAGCCCCCCGACTCTCTCAGCCCACCCTGGTGTCCCCACTCCTGGCTCTCGGCGCCCTGCTCTGTGCTCAGCAGTTCAGCCTCACAAGGCCCCGGCACTGCTTGTCCACCTTGAGATGCAGGCTCAGAGGCTCAGGGAGGGGTTTGGATTTTCCCGTGGTTTTCCAGTGTGGCTTTGTTGAGCTGCTCGCTGGAGAAGGAGGCTCTTCCTTGGATCCTGACCGTGCATCAACCCCCGGAGATGCTCCTGAGGGTGAGCCCAGCTCTGAAGTCCCCGTGTCCCACTGCTCTCTGCTGCTCTCCATGGGTGACCCTCATCTGCTTGTGCGCTGCTGAGCTTTGCTGTATCAGCATCCCATCGTATCAATATCTGTTGGTTTATGGCTTCTCTGGGTTTTAATCATTGCTGACGACTAGTTTCTCAGAAAAACTGGGTTTAAAGCTTTTGTAGTGTTATGTAACAGAGGTTGCCTTGGTTCCCTGGGCTCTGAACTCACAACCTTTATGTCTTTGCTGATCTTCCTCGCTCAGGTTGCAGATTTATTCCTTGGTGCTTTGCTTCCTAATTGCCTGCCATGCTCTCCTCACCAAGCAGAGCTGTCTCTGCCTGGTTTTCCCAGCCCTGTCTGGGGTCATTCCTTGATATTTCTCCCCAAGACTGAGTTGGGTAGAGGAATCTTAGGCATACGGGTTTGTTCCTCCTGGATGGAATGACAGCCTCTTTGTAGTCCTGAGCATCTCAAGTGTTCTTGTCTGGACTGATTTGTCAGGGGGTGTTGGTGTTTCAATGTGGCTGTTCTCCAGTGTGACATGGGACAATCCTGCAAGGACACAGTGAGAGGTCCAAGGGATCCCACCAGGGACCTCAGGGCTGACACCAGCTGGGAGTGCAGCATGAGGCATTTGCAGGCAGTGGAAATGCTGGGCTGGATCCTGCCCTGAGCCCCCAGCTGCGATCCGAGCCCTGAGCCAGCCCTCCTGCTAACGGCGGGCACGGAGGGTTTGTGTCTGCCACCCCACACTCCACCCCCTCAGCTCAGCGTGCCTCTCTGCCAGCCCAGCACCTTCTCTGCCAGCCCAGCTCCCCCTCCCCAGCCCAGCATGGATGGGGATGTTTGCTCAAGGAACTACATGGGATGTTTGCTCAAGGAACTATTTTTTATCTGCATGTGTTGCCCTGCGTTCGATATTGTCCTTCAGCGAGGACAGAGCCTCCTGGCAGCACCGAGGGTTTAAAGGGCTCATGATAAAGATGTTATCGCTTGCCAAGCTCATGGAAAGTCCTAAATATTCAGTGTGCTGTTCTGAGGTGGGTCACCAAGTCCCTGAGCCGCTGCTAACGGCGCGGGGAAGGTCCTGATAAGGTATCGTGTTCATCGGCTCCTCCGGGAGGGAAGAGATGGAAGCTGCAATCTCCGAGGAATATTGGATGTCAGGAGTGTTTCAAGGCACATTTTGATATCGGTATCTGAGGAGCACAAGGCACAGATAAAGAACATCACCTTTGGCCACACTGCCTGGGGACACTGCGAGCTCCAGCTGAAAGGGCTGATTTTGCACTAACAACGCCCCAGGCGCTGGTTCCGTGTGTGGATGTGCCCAAGGGGCCGTGGCTGCTCTGGGCCCACCGTGTCCTGCTCAGCATCCTCTGGAAAACAATCCTGCATCCTTGGAAAGACTCCTGAGAGCAGGCAGGGAGCTCCAGGCTGTCAGCCCTGTCCCTGCAAAGGCCTGCTGGGGCTGACACTGGCCATCCTGCACTCGTGCACCAGTTAGCTCGGTGAAGATTGATGAAGGGGCTAAAAATAGAGAACATGAGCCCAGAGAAATCTCCTGCCAGTGGAACTGTCCTGCTTGGTGTGCCAGCCTTTGGAAGAAGCGATGTGCTGAGCCCCCCACACAGCTCCCTGTGGCACGTGGGTGCACGGGCAGTGCTGGGGCAAGCGGCTGCTGAGGACTGGATAAGCGAAGGATCAGTGTTACTAAAACCTCTGTTACAGCCTCCTGCTGCCCCAGGAGCAGAGCCAGGGATGCTGCAGCCGTGGGGGTCTGGGGTGACCGTGGGGGAGACGTGTGGAGCTCTTGGGGAGGGGATGCACCTGGGCAGGTGCGTGGCGTGATGGGTGTGCACCAAGGAGCAGGGCAGCACCAGCGGGTGTTGGATGGAACCGGGAGCAGCCCTGGACTTGGCCCGAGCCCTGAAGCAGATGGAGGGAGGAAGGTGCTCCAGCCAAGCTGCTTGGAAGGGCTGGAAAAGAGGAAGGAGGTGGGAAAAGAAGCTTTGAGTGCTGTGGGGGGTTCTACGGGCAGGAGCTGGCTGCCGGTACCAGCAGGCAGGAGTTGGAGTCTTACCCCTGAGCTGCTGCCTTGGTGCCCGCGGGAGCCGATGGGGGAGCTGTGGGGTGTCCGTCCACAGAGCTGGGCTCACCAGCGTGGGGGTGACTGAAGAGACCCCAAAATGACCCCTTTCCCTCAGCCCCTGCAGTGAAGGGTCGGGCAGAGCCCGCGGGGCCGCGGCACTCGGCGAGAAACCTGCTACGGGTTGGAGCTGCCCGGGGGGCTCGGAGGGACCGGGGGAGGGACCCTGAGAGAGACCCCGGGAGAGACCCCGGGAGAGACCCTGAGAGAAACCCTGAGAGAGACCCCGGGAGAGACCCTGAGAGAAACCCTGAGAGAGACCCCGGGAGAGACCCTGAGAGAGACCCCGGGAGGGACCCTGAGAGAGACCCTGAGAGAGACCCCGAGAGAGACCCTGAGAGAGACCCCGGGAGGGACCCTGAGAGAGACCCTGAGAGAGACCCCGGGAGGGACCCTGAGAGAGACCCCGAGAGAGACCCCGGGAGAGACCCTGAGAGAGACCCCGGGAGAGACCCTGAGAGAAACCCTGAGAGAGACCCCGGGAGAGACCCTGAGAGAGACCCCGGGAGGGACCCTGAGAGAGACCCTGAGAGAGACCCCGAGAGAGACCCTGAGAGAGACCCCGGGAG
>WBNO01021250.1:0-43447 GCA_013400575.1 Peucedramus taeniatus | reverse complement strand
CCCTGAAACCAAGTCTGGGTCTTTGCAAAGAGATTGATTTATGCATGAATCCACAGTTGTAAAGAATTTTGCCTAAATTTTCTGTAGAAGTTTGGACATCATAGGCTTCCTACTAGTAATCAGTTTCTTTTAGGAAACTTAGTTGATTACCTAGAAGTTATGAATCAAATAATTTAACTAAATCAGCTTCAGTTACATAAATCCTACTGAGTTCTGTCCTTTCCTCTTTCCTGACATACACTAGGCTGGAATTTCACTGAACCAGTTCCAGCCTGTGGTGTACACCTAATTTTTCATGAGGTAGCAAACATCTTTCAGTTATTATTCTGTGAAGAGCATTCACCTATGACCTCAAACACAAGTGCTCATCAGAATCCTGCTTCTGAGAGGAAACTGTGCTAACCCTACTCCTGCAAAATAATTTCAACAATTTAAGATTTAACTTTCAGAATTTCTACCACCATGGTAGAAATGGAATAGAATTTGCCAAATAAGCACAAGTTTTTCATATGTGATGGATGAGGACTGTTAGATATTTAAGCAGACAAATATGTAAATACAGATACAAAAAAGCCAGCCTCCTCCCACTCTGAGGAGGGACAACATGCCAGCTGTGCCCCTCATTTCTGCCTTTCTCATGTTCACATCATGTACTAGAGCTAGAAAATGTCTGATCACATTGGGTTGTGAGAAAGGACCTTCTGTGTACCTCACCAGGCATGGAGATTTGAATGAATGTGATTTGAATGAAAAACGTGATTCATGGACATTGATTTAAAAAACAATAACCATCTTAGAATAATTCTTTTTTTTAAATGGTAATATTTCGAAAAGAATTGTTGTTGGCTGGAGTTGAAAGGATTTCAACTTCACCTAGATTCACCAAGAGTTAATGTGGCTGGTCAGTGTTCTTCATAAAAACTGGGAATGTGAGTTCTTTTATTCCTCTATCTTAGTTGCCAGCACACTTGCTCACACTGTGCTACTGGGGTTATCTTCAATTTTGCATGAGAGAATCTGAACCAGAAATTAGGGTAAAAGCTCTAGCAATTAGATAAGAGAGTATTTTTTCTCAAAACTGTGGATATAAAAGAATCATCTCACAAAGGAACTGCAGGAATATATCTGAGTGTTAATTTCATGTCAAAAGACCACAGTTTTTGCAAGTTTTCCATTTCATTAAAGAGTGAGAAGTTCTAGCTTATTAGGGAATTCAAGACAAAAAACCCACAGCAGATGGTGAATTTAAGGACTTCTAGGGCCAGGGAGGAGGATCATTATACAAAGACTGAGATATAACATTACCCTGTCCTAGACCCAGCTCTCTCTCTTTGATTAAAGGCAATGTGAGGGAAGGTTCCAGCAGAATTTTATTTTTTTTTTTACCATTTCTAGCATGAAAATATGAAGAGTCCAGAATTTCCTTTCTAGTTTGTGAAACTACTTAATCTCCTCTCTGGTAAAGAAAGCAAGAGAAACGAAGAATTCTTCAGTCCTTTTCATGTTAATATTATTGTAATATAATCCACCATGTCTGGCTATAAAAGTAGCTTGACCATTGTTAACTCTCATTTCTTCACTAGCAGAATAATCATTTTCCTGTTTCAAGGTTTTTCCAAGTTATTAATCACGCATTTCCATCTGTTCATGCTAATACCTCTTCAGTAGTTAAATATGATTGATTTGAAGCAAGCTCTGCAGAAAAAAGGGGCATTGTTAGAGTTCAATTGTCTTACACACTGTTTAAAGTGCAGCCATGAGCTGACATACATGTAAATTGTTTTGATTATTTCCACTATGTTTATCTAAATTTGTCAAACTATTTGAGCAGATGTGTTTGACTAACTCTGTATTTCCTTATTTTGGCTTCTATAGCTATACATATAAATCTATATCTATGTCCTTACATATGAAATTACATAAGACATTATATTTAACATTATATATAACATTTCTGAATGTGTTCACCACTAAATGTAATGCTCTTGGACACTGGGCACCTGCCAAATCTTGTGCTAAACTTATACCAACTGGGCTCACTGAGGATGAGGTTTTAAGTGCATTTTCCCAATCAGCAATGTAAAATGGTTCCCCCTTCCCTAGATCCCCTGACCCAGTAGCTCAGCAATTAGAGTACAGGCTCTTGAGGTAGGTGACAGGAGCCAAATGTTCATTGCTGGCCAATGTGTGGAAGTTCTAACCATGAGGCAGGACCACTTTTAATGATGAATTGCTCCCAAGCTTCCTCTATGATGTAATTATTTTGCACAGGATATGTGTTCTGCTCACCCTTCCTGTTACATGAGACCCACATACATCCCTGGTCCCGTTGTGACCAGTAGGTCACATCCTCCAACATCAGAAAGATGTGTCTTCCCTTAGCAGGCAAGGGAGGTATTTACTCTTGTAGTAGCAGCTATGAATTTCATTTCATGTTTCCTTCATTCTAGCCCAAAATAGCGTGCTGCTGTGGTTTGCTGTCTGTGTCTTAAGTCCTCCTTGCTATAGCATTTATCATTTCCAATCTAATGCCTTTAATTGCCTGGTAAGGCAACAGGGCCTCCAGCTGTGGTGGAGGGAATATAAGGCAGAAGGAGTCAAGGTGAGATGTTTGCTTTTACAAAGGAAGTTTGCAGTAGGAGAAAGAAGTGATCTTTGGATTAAACAGGACATAATTATACTACAGAATATCTGTCTGAAAGTTCTTGTGCCCCATTTAGCTTTTCCAAAGGCTGGTCAGTAATTCAGATCACATAAGGAATATTGAAAACCAAAATATTAACAGAACAAAATGCAGTTAATTGGGATGCCAGAGAAGCTTTATCTGGATACTTTGGACTATGTCTGTGTCAAAAACAATTGCCTTTTTTCGCTCTGATTTAACTGAACTCCTACAACAGCTTTGTATTGACACAAGGTCCTTGATTACTCAGGGCCTTTTCTTAGCTCACCACAGGTTCCATAATTTGTTTCTGTGAAGTTAAAAAGTGCACATTGTGTTTGGTGTAGATCTATTACACCAATTGTTACATCTTAACTTGAAGTGTGTTACTCTCCGGAATGGCAGTCAGAGAAGAGTAAGGCTGATATTTCATATAGGTTGCAAAAGGGCTGATTTGCCCTGTTTGTTCTTACCTAGTTAAGTTATGTTTTATATACTGGAGTTGTTGAACCTGGTAAAGCCAGACTACTTATCTCTTCATAGCAAACACAATAATAATTATTTTCTGGTCTGTCCACTGGCTTTTTCCCATATTTGGACTGATTTTAACATTTACTAATGATTTGAGAGCTTTTGACTTCTATATAATGATTACTACATTTTCCCAAATAGAAAAATAAGAAAAACTAACCTTCTGTCATTGTTTTCTAGTTAATTCTGATTTTATCCCTAAGTCTTTTTGCTACAGGACACTTTTGGTATACAGAAGCAACACTTAGTGAAGCCTATCTCTCCTGACATGCAATCAGATAAACCATTGATTGCCCCTTAACTCAGCACTCATGGTTTACACTCTCTATTTCACTCCTGCTAATTAGCATTAATGTACTAATTAGATGTTTCTTAGCTTGAAACAGAGCCTGTAATAAAGAACTGCCCCATTTCAGGAGTTTGATTCTAGATCATGACTACAAATATCATTTGGTGTTGTCACCAAATAGTTCACCAAGTTAGGTGGATTTTTGGTAATTAATGGGATGTGTGCAACAATGGATCATCATCAGTATCTAAGCACAGTGATGCAAAGGTGCTGGAAAAGCTGTGAAAGAGGCCTTAGAAAGAAATCTAAAGGGCATCTATTATTTTATGGAAACCAAAACTGTCCCTAGAACAGGCCTTTTACAAACACCACAATGGGGTGGTCCCCACATAACACTGCTCATCTTCTACTTGAGGACATAAATCCTATTGCTTCAGTCTTTGGGGGTGGTCTTAAAATAAAAAGCTTTGTTAATCAAGATATATGATGGAGGACTGCATTTCATCCTACAGGTGTTGCAATTTTCAAGCACAAGTCTCTGTGAAGGCAACAGTGTTCTGCTAGATGTAGTTTTACAGAAATATTTTTCAGTTAGTTTAGAAAATTGATATTAAATTAAAACTTAAAATACAAACTGTCTCAGACCTGGGAAAAATGTAAAGCAGAAATTAAAGCATATTTGGATGAGTCTTAGTGTTTAGATACAAGACCAGACTTTTGATAATATTCTGCAGTATTTTTGAAAATATCGTGTCCATTCTCACCAAAAAAATTTGAACCTAAATAAATGCAACATATCTAGAAGTTTTATTTTCAACTGACAGTTTTGAAGGTAATCATATAGTAGACATAGCTCCATGGGTTTTTCCCTCACTCTGTTTCACCAACCAGATGATTCCCAAATTGTTGATCATCATCCATTAAAACAGAAATGATCAGCAACTGCAGTTCTCTCATCATGGTTAAAATAAACTCTATCAAATCCAGCTTTCTTTTTTAGATTCCCCCAAGTTTTTTCCAATTGATTAACTGCACACAGTTAATAAGAAAAAGAGTAATTTTATTTAGCAGGCCACAAAACTTCCCCACAGCTTCCTATAATAGTTATCCAAATCTGCTATATTAGATATTTCCGTAGTAGGAATTCACAATATGTTTGGGATAAGGCTTCAGAAGGATAGTTTCAGAAGTTTAGTGAGATGTTGAAGTATTCATCAGCACTGGAGGTTTAGCTTTTGTGTCCATTACAGAGTTAATATTTGGGGGGAGCATTTTCCAGACTATTAAGACAGAAATTCTGAATGAGAAAAAAAGATCTGGATTTGCATATGATACCTAGTATCATACAGTCTATATCATAAACATTATCTGCTGGACAGTTGCAAAGTTTGGTATAACTATAAATTAATAAATTGACTAGTAGTAGCAGAAATAACCTAAGATTATTTGTCAAAGATCAAAACTAAGGTAGTGGTTTCCAATAGATCCTGAATGTTTTTCTTTTTAGTTACTGAAGTTTTCACAACTTCTATTGGTTACCCAATGCTGACAAAAATTTGGAATGGAGAGTGAAGTCTCAAGGAAACTTCCATTTTTTTTAGGACATTTGTTCTGTATTTTGGTGACATGCATAGTCTCCACTTCTGGGTAATTGACTTAATCCTTTTAGTTTTGTTCCAGGGCCTCCTCTGACTCTCCTTGGACATCCCTGGAAAGCCAGTTGTCAGAAGGCAACCTGTTCCTCTCAGGAAGTCTGATCTGTCCCCCACCTGGAGCACAAGAGTGAACCATACAATTGCAAACAGCTGATTGTTGAGAGGATGTGATGCTAATTGCTGCCTGTCAGAAGAAATGGGTGCCTGGTTGGGTAAGTCCTTTGTTTGAAATATATCTGTTAGGTATCATTCTTCTCTGCTGGTGCAGTGGTTGCACAGGTCCTCCACAAAGACTCAGTCTCAGCAAAAAGACAGCAAATTAAAAGCAGAGTCCTAATGCAAACACTGAGGGCCACAAGGCTCATTAGGATGTAAAATCAAGGTCAGGCACACAAATATTTAATATGAACGTACTCTGTGTTGCCATATAGACAACATATACATAGATATTATATACATATGTGTATATATTGCTATATTATATTATATTATGTTATATTATATTATATTATATTATATTATATTATATTATATTATATTCACTTCTTCATAAGTGTGTCCAGTAACTTTATTAGTTCAGATGAATAGAGTGGTTCTGAAGCAAATGGATGAAAATTATCCAAATAGGTTAATTTCAATGAGATATTCTATCAGCAAGAGCAATCTGAATTCCTTGCAGATAAAACCTAAGGAGAAAGTATGTTCCAAAAATCACACCTAAAGGAAATTCAGTTCACAAGTTCAGATTAAAGCTGGTTTGAAATCAATATTCATGAAACTCATGATCAGGACATGGATCCTTTGCACCCTCTATTTCAATTTAGAGATCTTTTCTAAAAAGGCCACATTAGAGGCAAAAGTAAATATGCAGTGACTCAGACAGAAATATCTTTTTGAACTAGAATTATAGAACAGTTTGGGTTGAAAGGACTCTTAAAGACCATTTCTCCAAGCCCCCTACAATGAGCAGAGGAATCTTTAACTAGATCATGTTGCTCAGAGCCTTGTAAAATGTGGTCTTGAATGTTTACAAGGAGGGAGCATGTACCAGCTCTCTGAACTACCTGTTCCAATGTTTCACTACCCTCATTAATAAAAAAAATTCCTTCTTTTATCTAGTCTGAATCTACCCTCTTTTATTTGTAAATCATTACAACTTGTCCTATCACTACAGGTCATGCTAAAAGTCTGTCCTCATCTCTTACCAATCCCCTTTAGGTACTGGGAGGCTGCTATAAGGTCTCTCCAGAACCCATCCTTCTCGAGGCTGGACAGCCCCAACTGTCTCAGTCTTTCCTTATAGGAGAGGTGCTCCCACTCTCTCATCATCTCATGGTCCTCCTCCAGACCTGCTCCAACAGGTTTTTTATGTCTTTCCTGGACTGAGGACTCCAGAGCTGGATGCAGTATTCCTGGAACTAACCAGAGGGAAGAAGGAGGGGAACATCACCTCCCTCAACCCAGTAGCCACACTTCTTTTGGTGCATTCAGGATACAATTGGTTTTCTGAGGTGCAAATTTACATTGCCAGCCCAAGTCCACTTTTTCATTTGCACCTCCTCACAAGCTCTTCTCACAGGCTGCTCTCATTGCTTTATCCCACAGCCTATATTTCAAACAACTGGAGGTTGTTTGACCCATGTTCAGGGGTCAAAACTTGGCCTTGTTGGCCAGGTACACATGTGCCCACTCCTTGGTTTTTCCCAGGTCCCTCTGGATGGCACTGCATCCCCCAGGCAAGTCAGCCACACCACTCAGCTTGGTGTCTGCAGACTTGAGGGTGCTCTTGATCCCACTGTCTGTGTCATTGATGAACATATTAAACAGTAATGGTCCCAACACAACCCCCAAAGAACACCACTCATCATTTTTGTTCACCTGGAAATTGAGCCATTGACCGCCAACACCCAGATGGGACCAGGTATAACATCTTCAGCCTCTCATTATTTTTTTCCTCAAAGCTCCTTTCTATTCTTATAAGAAAAGCTAAAGTATTGTTTTTTGTGTCTTTAGACAGTTAGGCAACCCAGTATATACACTAAAAAAACATATTGGTCTCTGTACATAGTGTATGTGAATTACTCAAAGCACATTCCTTTCCTAATCAGTCTTTATCAACAATAATATAAAATGAAAATGCTGATGATCCAATTACTTCAGTATATGCTTCAATTTATACTGTTCTGCTGAGCCTGTCATTAACAGCTCATTACAGCAACTTTCATGTCAAATTCCTGGTAGATCTGGAAAGGGAGTTCACATCAGCAAATGTTACTCATGCAAGTGAGAGTTGCAGAGTAAACCAGGGAGGAAAATCAGCAGTTGCACCTTTCAGTTTTCATAGCACCAATAACTAGCTATACGCAATTGCATTATTTTGACACACTGCATTTAATGATACAGTATTTCACAGGAGGTTCACAAGGTTCACATGCCCCTGCACAACCACTATGAAATATCAACTCCACATGTTTCAGTCAGGCCATATGCTGTTGAAACAAGCATAGGAAAAAAAGATATGTTACAATGTATTCCTGGGAGGCTGACCAGCGCTTCTGGACTTAAAGGGATGTGTCTTCAAGACAACAGGCAAGTATTTATGCCTACTAAGTTATAGTACATTTAAGGCAAAAAGCAATCTGCTAAGAGGGACAGTCTTTAAGACGGCAATCATGCCAGCAACAAGATTTCTAAGACTTCCATAACTTTAAACTGTTCAGAAAAGCACAGGCTTTAATTTAATCAATTTTATCAGGAAAAAAGAAAAACAACAGCTTTCTTTTTTGGTTGGTTACATCAGCTGCCTAGATTTACTGAGACAGTGACACAGTCATAGCAGGCAAAGGAGAGAAGAGATGATGGAGGGAGTACAGCTGTAGGTTGTCTCTATCTGAAATTACCAAGTTCTTCCTGAAAGACTGTGTGTCCTTCAGGATCACTCTGTCATCCAGAAAGCATTATGTGTGCCTTTCTGTGTACAAGCAAAGAATTAGAAAAGGCAAAAAAATATTAGAGGCAGGCAATATTTCTGTATATTTAAGCCTATCATTGGCTTTAGGAGAAAACAAACCCACACTATTTTGGATGATGTTTCTGTGTTTTACAAAAGTGGATGAGGGAGGGGTGAAAACTTGGAGTCTACCTGTCTGAACTGTAGGAAGGGCAGAGAAGGGGGATAGAAAGGTCAGAGGGATGCTGGGCACCTTGAACTCATTACTCTGGCTTCTAATTTGTGTACATCTTGTGGTGTACATCAAGAGGATGAGATTGGCATTAGTTTCTTTTATCAGCAGGGCTGCCCTGTGGCCTCCCCTAAAATGAAGGAGTATAATCTCCATGGGGCAAAACAAAAGCCAGCGAACTTCCTGCCAAAAACCAGACAAGGAGAAATGGTTTCTGGGCCTTCCTCTTTGGGACATATGCCAGGTGAAACATTTTAGGATTTCTCCACTATTTACATAAACACAACTCTCTTGTTTTCTTAATCATAGGAGGCTGGGAGTGTGGTTTTTTTCTGTACTTTTGTGTTTCTCTTCTGGTTAGGAAAATAAATTGCCATTGCTTTACATACCTTGGTTGTTCAGCTTTAGGATTTGTCTTCTGAGAGCATGGTAATAATTGTAGAGTTTTCTCACCAGTATTGTATTGCACAAGTGCAGCCAAATTTTACGGTTGCAGAAAGCATTAACAGGCCAGGCCAAGAGGCACTTTTGACTTTGATTTAATATGAAATTTTACATCGCATCCCCAGCTCTTTGCATCATTACTATAATTATTTGACATGTTTTATTTTTCATACTGACTGCAGAGAGGTACTCTCCATGGCCCCCAACTCAGGTCCAGGGAGGCCAGTCAATCAACATGTCTGTGCAAGATGCAGTATTATTAACTATATTTCATAAATCTTAACTGTGTAAACCCACTTTAAACTCCTCCTTGTTTCTTGCTATTATTTTCCTATCTTTCTTTAAAACTCAGTCAATTATTTATAGATGAATACAGAGGACACGTCATTTAACATATCAAACAAGGACAGATTCCCTGCTTCAAGAAACTTTGAACATCAGGGCTCAATCATGCTGTGTAGGCACAACTGAGATTATCATGCTTTGACAAGATAAAATTGCTCTGGAGCTTCAAGGCACAGAAAAGGACAACACCCTACTCTACCTTCCTTTTGGAAATTCCAGACTGTTTCTTCACTGCAGCTAACCTATTCTTTGTAAGATAAGGAAAACAGTTTATTCTTCCCTTCTTCCCATCCCACACAAATCCTTCACTAATCCTATTGGAACAGTTTTCCCCTATGATAGAAACCACAAGGTGAATTTTTTTAAATGGCAACCATATAGTATGGGGACCTGTAAGGAGCAGTCACCACCCAACTTAGACACATCTGAAGGTCACAGCTCTTCTTCCTGCATGACTCCTAGGAAAGTACAAGGAGCTGAAAGTTAAGGAAAACCTACTAAACCATCATAAATACAGCAACACCATCTCTGTGTCTTTAGTATAATGGGGGATACTTCCTAATTTAACTTTCATGCCATTTAGAAGAGTGAGTTACAAAGACATCATAACAAGAACAAAGAAAAGGCAAAGCTGGAACTGAGGAAGGAAGTCTGGTAGAGGGAGAGGTTTACCCTCCAGTGACTCTGACACATGTAATGCTCTGGCTTGGAAGAAAGCTAGAATTCTCACATAGTGAATAGAAATGTCATGGTAAGAGAAGACGGGGGAGAGGGTTCCAGGCATGCCAGTAATGAGTCTTTAAGCAAGGAGACCTTTGCAAGTTAGGCCTCATCACAGACTAATCTGAGAAGTTGTTTGAGGAAAAGATATTAATTACACACATAGGTATGTAGAAAAGAGCTTCATTTCTAAAGAAAATGTACCAGCTTCTTTCTGACTATAAGATGATGCAAATACCACACTGTGTCTCTAGAGGATATGTTCAGTGAATGCCCAACATGGCACTAAAAGAATCTAATTTATTATTGTTGCTATTTCTATTACAGTAATTCCACTGGGATTTAAAAAAACCCTGCAAGTTAAAGGGTTTTTTCAGTTTTTCTTTCAATAAAGCTTAGTGCAAGTCATAGCTCCAGAGAAACCATCTGGGATTTCAGACATAACAACTTGTCAGTCCCTCTGCACGAGAAACTGAAGTTCTGGTACAAATAGTGGCTTGTCTCCATTTCCTAGCTGGATAACTTTATCATTATACATTAATTCTGAGCATTAATTATTTATTTGTTTACTATGATACCCAGTATGTTACATGAGGCAAAGGACTATTTTACAGAACATTGGAGTCCAGTGCAAAATTTTAGAGGTTTTAAAGTAATGAAAATAAGTTATTATCTTTCCTTTGGTGGCTTAGTTGCTAAATAAAAACAGAATACCTCTCTTAAGTCAGCACAAATTTTAATTTACTAAGATTTCTTGTAAAAAATAGGTATTTCCCTTCATGGTGAGGGAGAGAATCTAGTCAGTTTAAAATGTTCAGTGGTTTGTGAGAACCTACAGAAGAGTAGAAATTCAAACTGTTTTCTCATAATTTTTTGCAGATGTTAAATTTTTCTAATTCAGCCTGAACTCTCAAAAAAGTTAGTATTCTCAAAATGTATTTTTGACACACCACAGCTCCTAAAAGCACAGGTATTTCCATTCTGTACACCCTACATAAGATTGACTAGTAATCTGATCAATGTGTAATTTTTTTTTGAAATGCTGGTGGAATTGAACATATCACATCAGAGAACTCCTCTCCATAGACTTCTAGCTTTGCAAATTATTCTAAAAGTGCTGAAGTCTAAACAAAAATGATACAGCAGGGTTTTCTGCCTCTAATGGGAAATTCCTCAGTCATTAAATAGCATGGATAAATATTAAGCACTAGAAAAAAAATTAGGATCCATGATCCTCATAAACATTAAAATAGGAATTTGTTGAACTCTGAATCCCCAGCTCTGTTGGTGTAGCTCAGGAAAATTTTAACTTCTTTCAAAATGACAAACAATGGGTGCATGTGTTGTACAGAAGCACAGCTGTTTATATGGGCTTTGTAAGGTTTGCTGTTGACAGTATCTAAACCTAGAGCAATTTCTCAATGATAGCACCTAATCTGTGTTTCAGCCATGGCTGAGATCCTTGGGGAGTCATCCAAATTTTTTCCCTTTGTCTGCTGCAAGGTGCATTTTCATGCAAACCTATTCAGCTGACACAGATATTTCTTAATTCCTTCCATAACCAGAATCTTTTGGTACAAAACAAACACACTGAAAAAAAAAGGATTACCATTTCATTAGGGCTTCATTGACAATAATTGTTTAAGGCTCAGGCTGGAAGAAGGTAACAAAGGCTGCCTTTGTAATATTATCTAGAGAAGCAATATAAACTTCATTCTTTGTTTACTTGAGAATAAACAATTTTAAGAATAGTTAAGTATGTGGTGCCAAGCTTACTAATGTGAGTAATTTCCTCAGTTTGTTATTTCTGTGATGTACTAAGCACCTGAAAAATACTTCCTGTTTTTTGCCTGCATTGTCCCTTTCTCTCTCTCTCCCCCTCTCCCCCCTACAAGTCACACATAGAGAAAAGAAGAATCGGCTCTTTTCCATAAGTGTCCTTTTTTTTTTTTTTTTTTATCACAAGTGCATGAAGAAATGAATTATGTGATTGACCTGTCTTGGCAAATTTCCATAGTCAATAATTTCCTATAAAAATTACTTGTGAAAATGCCCATTTATATCCATACCAGAAGAATGATAATTTGAGCAGTTCTGCTGTCCATAACTGTGCCTTTATCTCAGTAGGAGAGATGTGGTCCCTGAAGCAGGCTTCAACATACTAAGGAATGTAAAGCTTCAAGTCAACTCCACTAAATACAAAGAGTTTGTTTTGCTGCCATCAGTGTAAGTTCCATGTATCACCGTTCTGCACTGCTTTCATTTTCCAAGTGGTCTAAGATACAAACATTTTACTAGATTAATCCTGAAGAGATAAATATGTGCCCGATACTACAGCAGTGAAAATCAATCAGATTATGCTGACAAAGAGCAAAAGAGAACATTGCACTCAAAGTTCCTTCTGTAGCAGTCAGGAACTACAAAACAAATAAAATTAGCCCCACATTATGAATCAAACTTGAATTTTCGAAGAGGGAAGAGGTAATCAAACCTTCTTCTAGCTCCTTCCTAGAATTTACTAACCTCTCTGACCCAGATGCAGTGACCATTCAAATAATCTGGACCACTTTATTTAAACTTCTCTGGCGGAGCCTGGAATTGTCAGGTGCCCTTGACCCATCAGCCTCTGGCCTTGAATGGGGACAGAATGACTGAGAGAATGGTGAACATCTCTGATACCTGCCTTGTATTTTTTTTGACCTCCCCAAAGCTTTGTTTATACTCCTTTCTTTCCTAGTGAAGAAATCAGAACTCATCAAGATGTCATTAATTCGTGGCAATAACGATACACTAGAGAAGACTCCTGCGTCTTTCTTCTCGCTGCCATATGAGGAACCATTTTTCTTGAAAGCTGACATGTTCACATACTGTTCTACTTTAAGGCATCAACTTTTGAGCTAATGGAAGAAGAAATGAGTGTGTTCAATGCAGTTGCCTGGTTTGTTCATAAGGCAGAGACAAGAGAGAATACAGTGAAATATATACAACTGTATAAACATTTGGCATTTGAGGTATTATGAAATTAACAGTATTCAGCAGTAGATTCCTCAGTCCATCTTCACTCTCTCAAACAATTCCTGAGCAGACATGTTTTCAGAGGAAGAACTTGAGAAAGATTTAAAGGAGGAGATGGTGAAAGCCAGAGTGCTTTTTTATATGTTTAGGGGGATTATTCTATCACAATTCATAAGCTGTGTACAACCAGAACCTCTGATTTACCATAGCATGCATTAAGAGTGTGGCTGTAAATGAAGATAAGAGTCTATTATAGGAAAAATTTTCAATGGAGAAAGTGATTCATACTGCAGAGAAGTAGGAAGGGACACTGCTGGAGGAAGAGACGATGACAAGGGAAATAACAACTATCTAACAAATAAGTAGATTTTTAAAAATGTGTAAGTCAATCCATGGTGAAGTTACAAGGAATTCAAGGTGTGTTTTGAACAAAACAGTCTCTTTCTGTTTCACCTGAGAGTTTTCCTGTTAGAGCCAGGTCAGTGAATACACTTTATCTCGGGAATCCATTAAGTGAAAGAGTAGAGGGCTTTCTGCCTGCCAAAGAAAGCCTAAACTATTTATACTTGACAAGAGGGAGTAAGAAAATCTTATGGAACAAGGCATTTTTCAGAGATTTAAATGACTCTGTATGCAATTCTATGATTTACAGTTCTGCCACTGATCTATCACATGACCTTAGGCAAGTCACTTCACCTTTATGCCTCAGTTAACCTGTTATACTGACATAATAACACTGAGCCTTACTGGGCTTCAGGATGATGAAATATTTCTTTCCTAGAGCTAAATCCCCTCTGTGATGGGAAAAAAAAATCCTCACCAGTGATTAATCCAATCTATGGTTCAAACTGAGCAAATGTACTTAAGTGTTTGAAAAAAAATCATTTCAAACTTTAACAATCTAATTTTTTTATTTGCAATCTGAAATAACAACTGGTGTGGAAAGGTTTGATTAAAAAGAATCGTGAGGGTTTCCTAATGTGAGTCAAGGAGTGGATGTGTGGGGATCTCAGTGGTAGGGAACGTGCATATAACAATTTGGAGTCCCTTTGCATTCCCTGCAGCATGCCTCTGGCTGTAGGAGCCAGAATCTAGCCCTAAATTAATAATTAGCACTTTCAGTTTAAGCTCTCCAGGAAATGTCATGAGGACAGACAGAAGCAGTAGAAAATGTTAGTGGGCAGTGTAGAAAGATAAGTGCCAAGAGATTTATACCCTGCATTCTTGACAAGCCAGAACAGAATATCAGGATTTAAATAACCTACTGGCAAGACCTTTCACATCAATTTGACTGTGGTGGGAGGATAAACTCTACAGGGATGGCCTGCATGTGTCTTCACAGGTAATAAGAAAGAGGACCCGCATCAGCATGCGTGTGAGTGCAGAATGGGCTAAAAACCCTGTATTTGCAAGTGACTAAAATCACATAGATCAGGTTTTGCTTTCCCTTTGCTGTGTATGTGTTTTGAATTTAGCAGAAGAAAGCAGGGCCCCAAAACTTTATGATCAACATGAAGAAAATGGATGAAATTCAGCAATAGAAATATCGCAACTTCTCTTTTAAGGCTGCTTGTAAAAATCTCATTTTCCAGTACAATTTGGCAACATATTTTTCTTTTAAGATAATACTGCCAATGACACACTATGGACACATATTTGATGAAGGCCCAAACAATTTTATATACACAATTTGTCCCAAGAATGACATTTTTATTGCAATTACATAAAACTAGCCACTTCCTCCTGCAGGTATATAATTAAGTTAGATTTTAACACACCAACCAAAAATGAAAAAAAAATTGGTTTGAGTAATATATTTTGCAAGTATCTTGCAAGTTATCCTAAATAAATAGGCACTTATTTTTGCAGAGTTGCTATTTCACTCCTAAGTGTTGTAACATGCCACTGAGTCAGCTGTAGAATATTTGATTTGTTATTAACACAACTAATAAACTAAAAATATACCCTTTATAATTTATGTGTGAATAACTCTATTAAAATGCAACATATGGCTAACTCTTTGATTTCTCAAGTTCTATAAGGTAAGGGAAATTTTCTGAGATGAGTTTGTGACCTCAGTTTTTTGAACAATGCATCAGAATAGGCAGTAGTTGACACAGATATTATAAAGCTGTGCATGAAAATCTGGAGTAGAATAAAAAAGCATTCCACCCATGCCTGGAAAAGGTTTAATCTGATAGACCATCATTTCATACAATAGTGTATGTGTTTCTGTCAGTGTGCATGTAATTAAATTAAAAATATACAATGTATGTGTGTGTAAAAATATCTGTATACTGTGCACATGGTAGGTATACACATTTTTCCTATATATAAAAGAAAATAACTGTAGATGACATCACATTTTCAAACACAAGGTTGGGCTCAGATAAAACTCACCCTTGGGTTCTACAGGGCCAAAATTGAGCCTCTTTATAGAACCTGCCTATATCATGTATCAGAGCCCATCACAAGGGGTTGTAGTGATATTAGAGGAGCCCATCTGTAGAGGGTCAGAGATTTAGGTGGGGTTTAGTTCTTCAGACACCTTTCTGGGTTAGCAGAGGTTTGCAGCCAGGTCTAGGGATGTGTTACCAGTCTTAGCAGCACTTCTACTGCAATACAGCTGGGCTCTCAGGGTGGGATGCAAGTCCTGACAGGGCTCAGCCCTGAGCTGACTGCTGAGCCATCCTGGCCAAGTTAAGCAAATCAGAGCTGCCTTCTTGGCTGCAGAGTGCACCAGCTTCTGGGCTTTGGGATTAGCCAAATTTCTGTGCACATGCATGCAGTGTGCATGTGTAAATGATCTGTGCATCTCTGGGTGCCAATGTCTTGGTACAGTGCTGTGGAGTACTGGCATCCCTCAGCTCACGCCTGCCTAGGCAGGAGACCTGCCAAAAATGCACTGAAGACTTTGTGGGGTTTGAATCCTTCTGAGGCTGAAGCATGAGGAAGGGCTGAAAGCTACAGGATATCAGGATTTGCTTCTCTTGTGGTCCCCAGCAGCATCTTTAGTGACTTGCTGGCAGCAACAGAGGCACCTTAAGGGTTAGACAGCAGCTGAGCTGCAGTTTTGAGAATCTGAGTGATGCCAGAATAAGAATTTCACTATTGGTCCTGAATTAGGTACTAAAATAACTTCAGTTAGCTGGCAAATTTGAAACTGCTCCTCAGAAAAAATCTGGCTTTAATTGTGGCTGATGAGCAGTTTCAAAAATCTGTACAAACACACTGTTAATGTAAGCAAGTACTGATCCCTTGCTGAGTCCTCAGATCTATTGCAAACAATCTGAGCTTTCATAAAAATACAAAATTTTTCACTTATCCTATATTTTGTCTCACATTAGGTCACTTGCCAAAAAGCCTCTTGCCAGCAGTCAGTTTAATATGAAGAAGGAAACAGTCTTATTAGTTTAGTTTATTTATGATGACAAAAGGAAAAGCATGAAAACCCCAAGTTGTAAGTGGTAATTTATTCCTGATAAGTAGTAAATCAGCAGGATTTCACTGCCCACATGGGGACCTGCAGTTAAATAATTAATGATAAATAATGAGCCTCATAAATGTTCACAGTGTTTTTGAGCAACTATTTACACATGAGCTCATTCTACAAACTCTCCTGCTGCTATAATCATGATAACCTGGTGTCCTTTCTGCATTACAGAAACATAAGATGATAACACCAACCATCTCTGTGGTTCAGTTTATATTGTTCATTGCCAGGTTACACTAATTATTCACTGCCTCCAAGGCAGTGCTGGGTTAATACATCAAACTGATGTATCTTTTGTCATGATAAACTTAGCTCACACTATATCATCATACATTCCACTGATGTGGCCTTTGTCTAAAAAAAAGTGCAGAATTATTAAAAGAAATCAGCAAGGGAAGAAGACTGTAAATGTTTATGTTCCGGGTCACAAACTGATAAAAAATACTGATATTAAAATAATAAAAGAAATTTTAAAGTTACAGTAAAAAACTAATTTCAAAAGTACCAAAGGGTCTGGACCCCTGTAGATTTGTGTGCATCCTTTTTCACCATCACTTTTCAACATTAGGCATTAGAAGAGACAAAGTCAGCTCTAACACGGTAATTTTTACATGCCTGAACCTGGGAAACCCTCAAGTTCTTGAGAAAATGAATCACCTGAGAATACCCTCAGTCCTCATTGACTCATGTCCTGATAAAGCAGCCTCCTGGTGCTAATGCCAATGCACTTTTTTTTTTCTTTCCGTTCCCTAGGTCATATTCTTTCCTCTTCTGCATTATCTAGCCACTACATTGTGAATTTGTTGGGAAGCAAGATCAGGAATTTCAATTGCTCAAATCTGTTCACATCTGCTGTTCATATTTTGGGTTGCTTCTGAAGTATCCAGCACAACTCCACAATGACCTAGCCTACAGGGTCTGAGGGTAGTCAACACCATTGTCACTGTTTTTCATCTTCCATCATCCCCAACACATGGTCCTTCTCTGTATATTAAATTCAAAGTATTAAATTCAGCACTTCACATGAAGAAAATAGATGCAATTCAGCAATAGAAATGCACAAATTCTTCCATGAGCGGAAGATCAGAGCCTTATGAAAATCTAGCTTTTTAGCTGGACTGTCCATGCTCAGACAGACTTTTGGAAAGCTTCTGAAGTAACCCCGGTCATTAAAAATTAGGCTGCAGGGTAGCCTTGCAGGAGGTAATGCTCTTGGGTGTCTGACACAGCACACTGCCCACACATGTGAATTCAAGCTAGCAAAGCACATGGCCACTCAGTTATTCTCTTCAAACTGATAAAACACAAATGACAGGGGAGAACACGACTTGGCCCTTTTTTTTTTTTTTTTTTTTCAGTTTGAGAGGAAAGGGAGGGATGTGGGTGCAGAGAAAATAGAGAATGATAATTTTAAAAAAGCTAATGCATACTGATTCACAAAGTCATATTTTATAACAGGAAACAGAAAACATGGAGCAGTTATCTGGGTTTGTCTAAATCAAAGAAAGCTAAAAATCAAAAACCAACAACCCAGACCATATCTGAGTCCTGAAGCTCTGCCCAAGCAGGGGAGAAGGGCTGTGAGAGATGAGCCAAAGCCATGTTCTCCTGCTGGGGGTGAGCAGGGCAGCAGGGACACACCAGAGCAGGGCACAGGGACAGCCTTGACACCTGCCCAGCTCCCAGTGCCAGGGCTCAGCTCCTGCAGCAGCTCCTGGAGGATGCACAGGGCAGAGGCCACCCAGCCCAGCCCATGCAGGGACACCCTCAAGCACCTGGGCAGGAGAGGGGGGGATTGGTCCCCACAGTCTGTGCCAAGCACCGCCCTGGCACCAGCAAGGCTCGATGTGTTTGCTTATGTGGAGTTGAAAGACAACAATCTGTGCCTCAGCAGCCTGCTCCCAGCCTCACTGGCCTTCTGCTGGAACACAGGGACAGCATCCTCCTGCAGTGTAACCAGCCCATCAGCCTCCTGCTCCTCAGCACCCTGCTCTTCAGGAAAGGAGCATCATCAGCCTCCTGCTCCTCAGCACCCTGCTCCATAGCCTCTCCTGCTCCTCAGCACCCTGCTCCTCAGGAAACCCTGCTCCATAGCCTCTCCTGCCCCTCAGATCCCCTGCTCCTCAGGAAACCCTGGTCCTCAGCCTCTCGTGTTCCTCAGCACCCTGCTCCTCAGGAAACCCTGCTCCATAGCCTCTCCTGCCCCTCAGATCCCCTGCTCCTCAGGAAACCCTGGTTCTCAGCCTCTCGTGCTCCTCAGCCTCTCGTGCTCCTCAGAGCCCTGCTCCTCAACACCCTGCTCCTCAGCACCCTGCTCCTCTGCCTCCAGCTGATTTATACTCCTTGACCTCTGGCTGCCCACAAGTCCTACAGCCCTGCCAGGGCTCACAGCTTCTTCTCCACAAGCATTAGCCTGAGACTGCTCAGTCCCACCACACCTTTGCCCGATCCAGTGTCCTCTCTCTGGGTTCCAGAAGAGGTTTGACACTGTCCTTGGCCATATCTGTTGCCTTTCCTGCTCCCATTTTCCTTCCCATCTGACCAAATTGTCATTATCACAGCTGGCCATAGTCTCTCTGAGCAGAGAGAAAGCATAACAGTTTTCCTTGTTCTCTGTTCCTGGGAATAATAAACAGCCTTCAAAACCTCCTAGCACTGTTAGAATGGAGGCATTGGCACTCTGGGCGTGCGTTTTTGCTATTGAAAGAGAGATTCAATGTTAAGCTGTTTTGCTTCTTGAGACTTGTTTGTTTTAAGAGCAAGCTTTTTCTTTTTTTTTTTCTTTTGGGTCTCATCGAATTTCATCCACCTGGGAAATAAGGGCTTGAACCCAAAATGAACTTAAAGCAAGGACTCTCCTTCCATGTATTTATGACTCTAAAAGTGTGTAATTTTTTCTCAGTCTTAATGGTTGTACAAATTCTGTAGGTAATTGTGTGGAAAAAATGGGAGAAGAAAGAGGTTTATTTTTAGACTGTTACTCCAAAAATCCCGGTTTTTCCATCTCAGCTCGCATGTAGTGACTTGCCTTAGAGAAATAGAAAAATTAGAAGACAGGCATTCAAAATAAACCTCATAACAAATAAGCTATGTAACTGTCACCTCAAAACATTTGTTTCTTGACACTACTGATTTTGCAAGAGAAATAATTTCTTCCTCTGGGACAGAGTTATTTTTTTAAATATTACTGAATTCAAGTTGCACACCCTATCTCTGTGAAACAACACTTGCATCTGCAGTCCTGTGTTCAGAGAAGTTGCTTACAAAGTCAATGTGTTTTAAGGAGATTTTTCACATTGATGAAGGTGAAACATAATATAAATTCATTGTATTTATTAATGGCATGCAAGAAATTGGAGGGAAGGTAAAGTTTTGGGTGTATATATATTCCCATGCACTTGTAATATACATATGTATGAATGAATACACATTTGTATATACACAGCTATGTGTATGTCTGTGAGAATATACATTACATACATATATTACAATATAATTTATATATATATTATTAACAAGTCTGCATTTGATTATTTAACTTGGAATTATTCAGAGTTTGGATTTTGTACTTTTTAACTTTTAAACCACTGGGGAAATAATAGTGTTTCTGAAAGGGGAGAAGTGGGTCAAACAGCTTTGCACATCTCAATCAGCGTGGGAAAGTTGCTGGCACTCATTTGAGTGAAGTAACTTGCAAGGAGGACTAGCACTGTCCCTAGATTTGCTGAAATAGCACATTAAAACTGTTTCACTTAAGCCACATTTTGTGCTGGACTAGAAGCAAACAAAGTTTAGTTGCTGAGTGTAACCTGAAGGTCAGGATCTCCCATCTGAGAGGTGACAACTTCCCAAGACACATTGGCCTGATCACTGAGTGACAAATTTGTTTCATAGAAACAGAGGTACTGCCCCATGTCAGACCACAAATTGAAAATTTCTTCCAATGGCTTTATTTAGTTCATGAGGAGTGGAAGGTTTATCTTCCTTCAAAAATAAGCCTTCCCAGCTAGCATTATGGCTTATGTTCCCATGTGAAATCTACTTCTCCTTGGAATCCTGCTAAGCCCATGGCCTCAGTAACATTTTGTTACAACGGTGTTTACAAGGTAATAAAGAAAAGGTATTTTATTTATTAAGTGTTAGATCTGGTGCCTTTCATTAAAGGCCCCTTGATCTTTTATGTCAGATGACTTTATTGTAAAGACTAAATGAGAGCTCCCAATTTATTTCGTCAATATGATTCATTACATAACACACCTTTTCACCTCTTTCTGGTCACCTTTCTAATAAGTTCCAATATTTTCAATACTTTCTTCTACTGAAAGCTTCTGAACCTCTTAATGTTTATTGATGTTCATTTCTGATCTCTGTTTTGCTATCCATTTCTTCATGCAAACACGCTGGCAGCACTGCCATCAGTCGTCTAGTTGAAAGCAGACCACTGACAGTTTTCTGTTGTTCTGTGAGCTCTCCCTCTCTGATATCCAATAAATTTTGTCCATTTTTTGTCCATTGTTTTAAACTAATGGACATGGCATCACAGATTTGTTGACCATCACAGAATTGCTGTGCACTTGAACCTGTAAGCAGGTCCTTCCATTATGTTCTCCACTAGAAAAGGTAAGCCAGTCTTCACAGGGCTTTTAGCAAACTCCATCTGTTTAAACTGAAATCACAGTGGGACTAAATTCAGGCACAGTCAGAAGAGGCCATAGTGAAGATGAGGCAGCAACACGATTACTTTCAGGAGATCAAGAGTCATATCACCTCACACTGCACAGTGACATTTCTAGGGGAAGAAAAAGGAAGAGAGGGGACCACCTTTAATTACTGCCCTGTTTATGGTGCCAGCATGGATAAGTGCTGACACACATACTGACAAAATCACTATTAGTTTTCCCCAATAGCTATTTTCTCCTTCCCATTTTCCTGAAGAAAGAGTCCTCATGGAGATTATCTTCTGAAAAAGCATTCAAACCAGAGTCTGTATACCTGGAGTGCAAGGGCCAGCACTTCAATTTTACTGTTTCTTTCACCAGCAGTACCAGAGCATGCTCAGGAGTTTGCTCCACAGCACAGAGGCAAGAACACCTAGGACTGCCTGGGAGACAACAGTGTCAGCTGAGATATTGGGAGCACAGGGCTTGCTGGGATCTGTCCCTTCTAAGACAGTCCTGCCCTCTGAAGCTTTCAGAGCACAGTGCTGTTTTCTACAAAATCCTTCTTCACATCACTTATCATGATTATGAGGGATTTTCTGCAAACTCTGTGTGCATTAAGTGCAAGGTCAGAGTGTTGTAAAAGCTCTCTGCTGTATCTGTTGTTACTTTAGGACTACATGCTATATTAAGGCTCCTGTGGAGCGCAAAGATCTTTCCTCTTTACCATCTGAATAATGAAAACCAGAAAGATATCTGCTTTTAAGATAAACTGCCCAGTGTAGGTTTCTTATGTTTGGTGAGCTGAAAAATAGAAACTATGGCCCAAACCACCAGCTATGGATTATCTCACTGAAAAATCATAGAATAACAACAAACTATTAATTATCTTTCCTTACTATAAACTACTGAAATCACTCTGTAAATGTTTTTCTTTTATAATGATAAACAATTCTGTCACATAGTTTGTATAATTAATCACTTTTCAATTTAAGGGACCATCTCATTTTCACTGGGAAACAGTTTATAAAAACACTCAAGAGTGAAAGATTGTTAATAAATTTTTCAAAGTACACTCCACATTTTTTTGGTTAAACAGTCACTCAGTATTTGTGGTATGTTTGCACTGACTTTCAGACTATGTCAAATTATGCAGCTAAACTGTTTCCACAGAGGAACTGGCGTTAAAAATCATGGACATGGGGGCTGTTCAATGTTTCTCAATTTAGCCTCTGTAAAAGAAATTTAAACTTTTAAAGAAAAGTTGTTCATGGCAGCTTAATGGGATGAAAACTGGAAAAGGGATAATTAAGATTCTCTGGTTATGTTCATTCCCCAAACTAATAATACTATTCTTAAACAATATGAGTAACCAAGTATTCTCTCTTCATACTTTTGTTCACATCACAGAAGGCAACAATATATGGTAAATTAATTTATCATATCCACTCAGCTTCCTTAGCAGCCCTGCAACTGCTCTCCCATGAATGTCTTCTAGGATTGTTGAGAAACAGCATCCCCAATGTCTTTTCATCTATTCAATCTGCAATAAAACAATCCCTTCCTTCAATGTAATATTGGGATATTATTTTAACGTTTGTGACTGAACAGGGCTCCTTCCATCTCAAAAGCAACTTTCATATGGCTAACAATATGAAACTATGTCAACAATCTTGTGACACTGAAGGACTTAACTGAAGCAAGAAATTAATTTGAAAATACAATTCTGCATTTGTATTTCCAAGATTCCTATGCTATGTTTTCAAATTATCCAGGACATCATTTTTGTAAAAAACAGGTTGTGTTTGGCTTTTAATAAAGTTTTAATTGGCATTCTTTGTGCACTGACATACTACTGCAAGCAACCTAAACTTTTGAACTCAATCCTTCAAAATAGTTCACATATTCCTTACCAAAGATGATATTTTTCTGGACTGAATTTTAAATATGTAAAATTAGGATGTAATTTTTTCCTTAAAAAAAAAAAAAAAACTTATAAGTAAGCAAAAGTAAGCAAAGTTAAGCAAAGTTGGCTCTCAGCTGTTCAATGACCTCTTCTCTATAGGTTTTCTGTTACTCTTCCCAAAATGGTTTCAAATTTCAACATGTTACATTCACAGAATTTCCAGAAATTTATCTATCATGGGAATCTGACACTACTTGTGCAGATAGAAACAAGCCATGAAGCAATGAAACTGTGTTTCCATGTTACAACAGCTGGGAAGGACACAGAGTAATATCAAGTCGAGACAAAAACTTTTGCTTGCAGAATATCAGTTCATAATAATTTATTATTTTATGCTAAAGTGAAAGTTGTGTGTCATGGCACTCAAATTCCCAGTTTGTTACCATTCTAATTCCCAAATTATTCTGTTTATTTTCAAACAAGTATTTTGATACTTGATTTCCCATCTCCATATGAAAGAAAAATATTCTAATTTTTTGTAGACATTTGAATAGAAATGCATATGCCTACTTGACATACAACACAATATTGATCACAGTTCAGAATGGAATTCTTTCTACTGTATTTGCACAATATACCCAGTCTCTTTTTCTGAGTTGCCTCATATTGGCTCAGTTCCAGGTAATACAAACACAAAGACCATTTTCTGGAGATATGCCCAGAACAATTTAACACTGCACATGTAAAAATTCAAGTAGCACCTGTGCCACTACAAACTTCATCAGCAGAATTAGACACACACCTCAAAACCACAGCCAAAATGTAATTGATTGAATCACATTTAAGCTGGTAGATGCTGTGAAAATCTATAACCTCATTTTTTTTTCTCCTGTGACACTGAGATCAAGAAGAATGCACATAGAGGCAAAAGAGTTGTTTCCAATATGTGTGTCAGTGTAATGCACAATTTTAACTGTAGCAACAGTTATAACTCCTTCATTCCTGGATGACTGCTGTTTTGCTATGCATGGTCTTGTATAATTGTTTGCACACCTTAGAGAGACTGTCAGGAACAAAAGAAAAAGAAGGGGAAAAACAAAATGAAAAAAAAAAAAAAACCAAAATATCTATAATAAGTAATATCTATTCTTGTGTCATGATTCATGTGAGTTTTAGCCACCATCTGATGTTACTAATTTCCAGACAGACAGTCAAGACATGTTCAGACAGCAATGTGTTCAAGAATGTGCTAGAGGAATTATTCAAAAATTTGAATCAATCCTCTTGTTTGTTGTGTGATGTTTACTCCAGAGATTTTTGCATGGGATTCAAAACTTTACACTTACTTGATTTATAACTAGCTCACAAATGCTCCAGGACTTTGCAAAGCTATAATGAAGAAACACTTAGGAGTGATGATCTATTCATTGTAAGTGTACATGGGTAAGGCATAATAATGGTGAGGTTATGCTTGCTCTCAGCTCACAATGGTGAGAGTTCAAGGATTGCCAGGTGAAGGATTCTTAATCATTTCCCCCATGTTGCCCCCATATAAATGAGGATACTGAAAAGCTACAGAATGAGAGGCCATGCTGGAAACTGTCAGTTCTAGCTTCTCAAAGCTTTCATTACCCATGTCATGTGTGATGACATAACAAAAAATTCTTTGATCTTGTGAGATGACAAAAAACTAAAATGAATGTGAATTGTAGTATGAGAGACCTCACACGGCTTTTTAAAAAGGCAAAGGGTTCTGGGATCACCCATTTTATCCATTGTCAAGAAAGGCCCACCTCTATCTTGGAAGCCACTTTTCTGGCATAAATGGTGAGATATCACCTCAGACAAACCGGGTAGGTTTTCAAAGGGATGTGCAGGAGGTTCATTAACAATTGCCTCTATTTGCCAATGGGTAGTTAATAAACACACTGCTTTGAAAATTTACCTCTGCATGTCCACTCTTCTTTTAGCTGTACAATGGCAGCAGCCAGTTTTCTAAAGAAGCTCCACCCAGTCAGCCTTTCCAGCTGGGAGGGCAGGAGGACATCTGTCTCCAGAGCCAGTGCCAATCATATTCTAACAATCAGTGCTTCTCCTTGGCTGAATTTATTATTTGCACTAAGTGATCTGTTTCTCTCAGCTAGTCTTCTAAACTCCCTCTTCTGAGGTTACTGATTATGATCTATAAAAGTCTGTCTCTTGCATGTTTTTTTTCCTAAAAATTTTTAGGATTTTTTCGTCATTGAGACACTACATTCTTTATATATGAGATTCTAGATTCTTTCTGATGTATCTTCAGTGCTTTTACCCCATAATATCTCTGCCTGATTTGTCCCTTGCTCTAATGCTATTTCACTTTACTTGTGTTTTCTCTACTTTTGCAGTGAGACTTGCTCAAGAGAAGGGTCTGATGTGTATTGCACATTGTCCCAAGCAGAGAACTTTTCATCCTGCAATTTGTGAAATGCCATATATACCAAACAGCAAAATCGGAAATTATTACATAAAAACATGCAAAGTAAATGTGATAAAGTGAAATATGCCTCAAATAGAATTATGATTCAAAGTTTTCAGAGGAAGCTAGAAACAAACCTAGTTGTCATGTGCTTGTTTGTATTAATGAGTTACATAATTTACCCACCCAAAATTTTTGTTAAGGATATTTTTCTCTGTGATGTTTTTACTATTGTGCAGCCAAAAACATATCTTACTTTCATATTTCAGATATAATTTGCTGTATTATGTCTCTCTCCATTCTAACATGAAATCATCAGAAACACTTAAAAACAGAAGGTATGAATTCTTCAGGGGCCCTTCAAACAGAAATATTACTTTTTCCTGTGCAAAGAGGCTAACTGGGAATTTGGCATGTAAATTAGCAAAGAGGCTGATGTCAGCTTTCATATTAATTTCTTTGCAAAGGTAAGACATTAATTTCCATTTTGGATGCTCCCAAACTTATCCCCATATGTTGAATTTTAAAAGACCCACAGCTGGGTTTGCTTGGCTCTATCTCACAAGAGCTTCTGGTGAACAAGATATTGAGTGTAAGAAATAAAAATTGCATGCAGCATATGCCTTCCTAAATAGCAGCAGCTCATCATGTGGCACTCATGTTTGTGTTTACTGATGTTTGAAGAGTGATTTGTGAATGTATTCACACCATCCTATATTATTACTGTAGTAATGTGCAGTCTCAATCTTTAAACTGCTTTCATTCAAATATTCCCTCTCCTGTCTGTGTGCAGATCTGTCTAGGTCTCCAGCCATCTATGTAGGAAAAGGCTGATAATGAATATCTGAAGAATCTGCATAGCTGGACAAGTAGCCAGCATTAAAATCTTTGGGGGATGTAAGTGATTCAGAGGCAAATGGTGATTTAGATTCCTGGTGGAAACAGATATGTACACTCATATTTGATTTGAAATTTTCCACAAGCACAGTTATCTGTCTATGCTTCCTCTCTTCTGTACCTCTGTGTAGGAGCTGCCAAAAAATGCTGGATGGCAAATACAGCAGCTAAACCCAAATACATTGTATTCCCTTGATCTTAATGAAATATACATTGAAAAAATAGCAAAATCAAGCCCTTCCATGTTTATGACGAGCAGCAAGTTCTTACTGATATTTTGTTCCCTATATACTTTTCTTAATTTTTGCCCAATTCTCCCCATATATGACATCTCTTACGATGTTAAATATTTCCTCTTCACTTTTAATGTTTAGACAGGATTTTGTGAAGCTACTGAGTCTTTCACTGCTGGTCATTTAGCCCAGCAGTAGCTATTTCAGCTCAGTCTGTGCATTATTCTGACTCTGTGTGAGCATCTTCTTTTTATTCTGATTTTCCAATACAGCAAGGATTGCTATTGACACAGACAAAAATCAACAAAAGATCTCAAATAAATTTATATCTTAGTATTATTGTTTTAAAGGAATCTATTTAAATGCTGCTATTTTAATTTCCAAAGTGCCATGTTACTTTATCAGCTGGTGAGTGAGTGGATTCAAGCTCAGGATATGCTCAGGAAATCACATAGATCCTCAGCAGCCCTAGATAAGGGCATGTTTATGTTAGCACTGCACTGCTTTTAGTATTTGAAAAATATGGTCACGGATATTTCAAGATGGTTTGAAAACAGTCTCTTCTAGAAAATATTTAGAGTAAAATGAGGTCATGCTGAAAATCAAGGGAGTTGTAGTTATTATTTGGATGGTCTGGAAAGCACCTTTTTACCACTGAGCTTTTTTTCTTTGAACAAGGCTGGATGATTATGTCAAATTAATGCTGTGGATGTGTGCAGAAGGTGAAGTATTGTCAATAAAAGCCTTAATACTTAGCAGATATTTATTAGATACCTGTTAGACTGGTTTTAAGGGATACATTAAAACAGGACTGAAATAGAAAATTATTTAGTTAAAATAGGACAAATTCAGAGATACCCCATAAAACTATCTTAAGAGATGGGTTTAGGAGTAACAGTAACCTAAAACAGTAACCTAACAGAAAAAAGAGTGGCAAGAGACTACCCTTGCTAGTGCTACCCTTTAACTTCAGCTGTGCACTTCAAGAATCCTTGCAAACATGACTTTGACAACAACCTAAAATCTTAATGTCATCCTTGTAAAACAATCACTATAGGTACTATCAATTTGAGTAAATACATATTACAGCTTAACCCATGGATATTTTTTGTACAAGCAGCTGCAAACCTGTGGATTGTGTGAAAGAGGCCAGTACAATGCTGTTCTGTTCTGCCTTTCCTCCTGCACTATACTTCTCCCACCCTCTGAAGCAGTACCTATCCACCTCCACACACACATACTGAATTCTTGAAAAAGACTAACATTTGCTTTTTTTTTTTTTGAATGAAAATGTGCTCAGAATTACTTTTATAGCTTTTTCAAGTGGGATCTCACTGAGTTTTAACAGTTTCCTGTTTATTTTCTCAGCTCACTCACAGTGGATTACTCATTTAAATCATCATCAACATTAATGGTTAGCAGCATAAGCCTTAAACCAAGAGGATTTTTAATACCATTTTCACCTGGACCCATTGCAGAAACCATATAGTGATCACGTAACTTCATATTAAGGCTTTTTTTTTTCCAAGACAGCCACAAGATTAGGCTTTCAGAAACTCACTCATATGTGAGAGTGCCAACACCATCATGATGCAAGTGAACCTGTCATCAGTCATCCCATGCAATTGTGTGTGAATGTTGATCCTCTTTTCTGCAGCAGTCCTTCACACTGAGATCACAGTCTAGGACAGGAGTGTCAGCATCATCCAGTTATGTCAGTTCATCCTTAAATACATCAGCCATTTTCCCTGTTTCTGAAGTAGCTGAAGCAAATGGGGAGGAGGGACTTTCAGTCATGCTGAGAGTACAGACTGCACCTCTGGGAATATGGATACAACCCAAAAGGCCTGGTGTTCTCATGTTAATATTAATACACTGGATCCTCTTCCAGCTGACTTATTTTAATAATGGAATTTGAGCTTAGGGAATAGACCTAATTTTTAGAGTTTTATATTCAAACAGGAACAAATTCACATAATTGTATTTCTTGTGCAACTGTCCACATCCCCAGAAAGGAGCTGAATTCTCCAGATTTCACTACTGGGGGTAGAAGTGAGCTACAAAGAGGGATTTCAGAGGTACTTTAGAGCTCCTTTGGAACTGAGCAGTTCAGGTTTGCGTTCCATCTCTCAGTCACAAGGTTACAGAAATGAGACACAGATTTGTCCTCTGAGTAAGGAAACTGTATATGAGCACAGACTTCTGCACAGAGAGTATTACTGGTCACAGCTCTTAGTTTGAGGATTTATGGGTGGATATATTATTTCTCAGCATCTGTTCTGCATCACAACTTCTGACATGGAGAAAGAATCTCCCACAGTGATTTCAGCAAAGACAACACTGCATTCATAGACAGCACAGCAGACAAAATTTTGGCCCTGAAAACAAAGTATTTGGTTCATTGGTTGGTTTCTTGGATTTTCTGTATACAGTCAGGTTTCCTGCTTTAAAATTCTGCACATGTATTAGACATCAATAGCTAAACTTGGGTCACTGCGTGGTTTTATCATCTGTACATACTCTGGCAAAATAAAACAATCTGCATTTTAAATGGTAAAAAAAAGGTGTACAACATCATTTTGCCTTTATCTCTACACAACTTTGGCATTATTCTTTGTCAGAAGCCTGGTAAGCAATCTTTCCCATGTAAGCAGGGTATGATGTCTAAAAAACATTGAAACTTGTTCCAGACTGAACAATTTTCTTTTGAAGAAGTTTAATGAAAAGGTGTCACTCAAAAACAGGCTTTGCTCCTTACTTTATACATTCTCCTTGTTCTTTCAAAACAAATGTAATCACTTTAATTGATTGAACAAGTCTTCAAAGGTTTTGAATCAAATGTCCAATGTTTGGATTCTCAGTTACATCATATCAACACTCACAAGTTTTTACCAGTGACATATTTGGTTTTATATCTGTGTTTTAAAATTAAAATATACTTTTCTGGTGTTATTATTGCTTAGATACTGTCATTCTCTCTGGCTTATTTCATGAACTTTATCACTGTCATATTTGATCACCTAATTAATAAGATTAATTCAGGCAATCTGACAAGTCAAACAGTCTGTGAAAATGGTAATAGAAAGGAGGTTTCTTTACTTAATTTCACTCTGCTGAGGAAACAAAAAATTAAATACTAAAAGAGAGAAATTATAAGAATCTCTTTAATGGGACCGGAGAGAAATAACTTGAATAAGATATTAACTCTAGAAAGAGGCTATAAGAAAATTATAATGAAACAAGGACCAAAATTTAAACTTTTTAAAAACAGACTAAAACCATAAGGAGTAGCATCAATGACACCTCACCAAAGGACATGCCAACACACAAAAGTCTAAGCAACACCTCCTCCACGAAGTGCAATCTGACCCACTACAAACTGGGATATTTAAGTCAAAATTCACTCAGAACACTACCAAACTCTTCAAATGTTGCTGGGATGGGTCAATTTGGCTCTTGCTTGAAGGCATAATCTAGAACTGACATGTATTGTTTGTTGCAATTTGGGAGGAATGAGTATCAAGCAGCATTCACAGGAATGCAGGGTAATTCACTCTCAAATGATTGGACCACATATTGCATGTTTTAAGGCAATGAGAGCAGAGGTGCTGTATACAAGAATAAATTTAATTTCTCAGAGGACAAAAATACAACATGAGAAAATAGCTGAATGTCAGAGTAGCTTTGAAATTGCACATTTGAAGGGTGCTAAAGATATTAATGAATGAACAGAAGGGTTTGAGTTTAATGGAAGCAAACACCATTTCAGGGGTAATTATTGAGATATCTATTTCTGCCAAAGCACTACCCCTCATTTACTTCATCCTCTTCCAAATTTTACAAAATTGGCCATGAGAATTATGGAAAAATACCTCAAGAATGGCTGAGCACTGTCAACCTCCTCCTGCAGACAGAATGAGAAGAAGTATTGAGAAGCAGCACTGTGAGAAAAGTCATATAATTATTCCACTGTAGAGTTTAGCACAGACTTGTTCTGAGTGGAGATGGGTTATGTGCCCAGGTTAAATTGTTCAAATACATTTAGCAATAAATAGACATCAATGCACCATCTAGCAATGTGTGTCCAGTTCCTATTTATCTGATGATTAAATTCCTTTCCTTTCTGATAACTTTTACCTTGAGAAAATGTCCTGTATGTAGCAGTAAAAATGTTGAAAAGATCAACTATTTCACATCTTTTACAGTTTCCTGAAAACAGACTTTTTTTTTTGCAGAGACCTAGGTGCCATGCACTCACTGCCTGTGTCTCTGCAAGCTGATTTCTTCACACATGGGGTATTTGAATGTTAGTAAAGTGTCTGTTATGTGATCTCTCATTTAATAAGGAAATTGTAAAAAATAAGACGCCTTTGGTCTTTTTATTCTAAGTTCAAGCAGTTTGAAATTCTGAATATGCTTGGTGTGGTCTGCTGCTACACCAAGCAGTGTAGTAGTAGTGTAGTGTAACTCATTTAAAGTGCTCATGAGGAAGATGTAGTATCTGTGGGTAATAACCTTCACAGGAAGAAAATAGTATAGGAATGGAGAGGGATGTGCTGCACTGAGCTGCCAGCACTTCTGATCTCACCAATGCTATTTTATTAGAAGCAAATAGAGATCCACAAGTCTGCCTGCCTTTTGGGGTATGTTATTAAGTAAGGGTTTTCAGTATCACAATTTGAATGGGAACAATAACAACTGAAAGACTTTAAAGATATACACTTCAGTCCACCATGCAGTGTCTTTTCCAGCTCCTTGGAAAACTGTAAATTGGAACTAACCTTTGGAAATGTCCAATGTAAATATTTAAGTTGATTATTCTTATCTTACTTGTGCATTAGTTGAAAAGCCCAAGAGTCTGCCAAGCAAACAATCCTGAGGAGTTCTTACAGAAGAACAAGACATTCCAGCTACAGCAGTGAAAATACAAACAGGGCTTCTCCTGACAATTAAGGTAAGAATAGAAACAATGTGAGCATTCCACTAGATACAAAACAGTGCAAGGGGAAATCCTTGTCTGTTGAAAAGTAAATTTTTTTCTGAAAAACTATTGATTACATTTAAACACTTGTTAAAAAAACTAGCCAAAATCTAATTTTCCTATACTAGTCATAGGCATGCTTTTTACTTCCCCAAAATTATTTTGTCTTAGGAAAGTGGTACATTTTTTAAGGGTTTGTATTTTTGTATTGCAACGCTTAGACAAAACCAAAAAAAGGGGAGTTGGTTTTGGTTTTGTTTTTTTTTTAATTTTGATTGTATACAATATGAGGTGGCTCTGTGGATCCCTCATTCATGCAGGGGGAGTGCTTATCAAAGTGGAGAGTTTCATTTGTGGCAGTGCCTTCAAGGATAATTTTCCCATGTCACTGTGGGCACCATTGCACATGATGCTGTGTCAGCAGAGGAGTGGTTGTGCCACTCTCAGCATTCATGTGACAGGAATGCAGAGAAGTTCCACAGGAGGACATTCCCTGCCATCTGCACAGAAGCCCTCCCTGGAAACAAGGCTATGGAACAAGTCCCTCTACATCTGGTGGCACCATGACTCCACATAACACTACAGAGAAATTTGCAGCTTACCTAAATCTACTGCACCACATAAAGTGTGGGATTTGATTAATCCAGTGTTCCACCTCTGCCCACCTATAAACACTGTAGAGTTCCCAAATCCAGCTTTGTCTCAGTGTGATTGATAATAATAGTGGTGTGCTTTTTCCAAAAGTCCTTTCTAACAGCCTCCATACGGCCACTGCCAGCACAGTCCATACACTTCACCAAGAACAGCTGGCTCAGAATCTGGTACTCTAGAGAATATTTTCTTAATTTATTTTATTGTTCTAATTGTGGTTACTGAGGAATACCTTCTTCAGCATAAAAAAAAAAAAATAGCTTAAATTGAACCAAACTATTTCAAAAAATAGTAACAGGGAAATAACTCCTAAGAATGTTTTTTTACCAAAGGGGAAAGTAAAATCAAGTGCCATATTCAGATATTTCTGCACATCAAGAATTCCACTTAGTTTAATAATTGAATATTCTGAATCAGTGAATTATTTTTGCTGAAATATATATTTGAGATGTGAAAAATTGTGTAAAAGTAGAGATAAATCAAATGGGGACTAGAATAAATGTCATTGACCTACTGAGGAGAAATGAACCAAAAAAATCTGAATTAAATGTTTCTATGCAGATTTCAAAAATCAAAAATGATGGTACATTTTTAGGAGACAGAATATATGTGAATGAAAATCCTTCTAAATTATAAAAAAAATAAACTTCCAGAGAGAATACACATTATATTTATGGGGTTTTTGCATACATATATATATATATATGTATGTCCACATGTATGTGTACCTGTGTGTGTACGTACACATTGTTGAGTGTGTACACACATATCTGTTGTGTAAATGTAAGAGAATGAAATGTGTGTATTACTTTGCAGTGTCAAATAATAGCAAAAACATCACTGCTACTGAGCACACAAAGACACACTTGTCACTGAAGTCTACTCACATCTTGTATGTGCTCCCAGAAATGAACGTAACGTCTGCAGCACAGGACAGATCATTTCCCTTCTTCCTTCCCCCTGAATGTGCCATCTGACCTAAGGGCTCCTCAAAACAACCCAACACATGTTGCTGCAGTTTCCTGGTTATAAAGTTTGACCACTTCTCCCTCTCTTTTCTTCACAAAGTCCAGCAATAATCTGTTCCTTTTTCATGTATCCAAAATCCCTCCATGATAGTTTCCATTCCATTCTCCACTGATATTACAGATTCATTGACTATTTTGCTTTTTTTCACTATAAAAAAATAATCTGCCTGCAGAAACACAGTGCCTTTGAATACTCTCCACACTCTAATTTTGTCCTTAATATAGTTTTCTTCTTCTTTCTCTTCCAGCTGTAGCCATGTCCTAATTTTAGGTTATTGAACTTAGTCCATCAAATCTACTTCTACAAAGAAAAATTCCTCTCCCACATAATTATCTTTCCATCATCTCTTTTAACTGTAGAGTGGTCCAGAGCAATGTTTTCATTTGGGCCTTGTGTATTTTGATTTCTGCATGTAGTTACTGAGGGTTTTTTCCCTCACAAAAGGGTATTTATTTTATGATGATTACCTGATGATGGGATAAATGGTTTTTCCCACTAAGCTAGCACCAGAAATTAGACATTTAGCTTCTTTTGCTCCAGATGTACAAAGATCTGTGGAAATTAGAGGAAGTTCATTCAAGAACTGGAATGAAAGTTAGAGGAGGAATATTTGAGCCAAATGTGTGAGAAAAATGTCTCTCAAACTTCCTGCCAGAAAATGGGTGCCAGAGAATGAGAGTATGGCCCTGAAAGAGAAAGAATATTCATCTATTTCTAATCTGTGTGTCCTAGTTTGTGACTTTGGCATAAGGCATTTGGCATTACCTTTGAGATATCTCTCTTGCTGCATGACATTGAGATTCACTTCCTCTGTGTCTTCCCTTCAGTCTGAAAGGTTGGAATTTATCCTGACATCCAAAATAGTACCTTTGCCATTTGAGGCACCTAAACAGATTAGGTGGGGAGTTTTTTTTATAAGTGTCCTGAATCTTCACGTTTAAACTGTCATTTAGGCACTAGAACTGAGTACTAGGTTAATCCAGAGCAAACCTATTTAGAAAATTTCACACACCCAAAATTACATCATTTCTGACATGCCATGTAGGCAGGACCTTCCACCCACCTCACCACTCCCTGCCAAGCTGCACCTGCTCCCTTGCGTGCACCCAAATCCATGCTCCATGGATGAATGGATAGTGGGAGATAAAACTCAGTCAGAGCTAATGGTGGCCAAATCTGCCCCAACAAGTCCTCAGAGAATTGGTAAGAGTGTGAGCGAATTTACAGGGAAAGGTAAAAATGTCTCAGTGAGTCTACATCAACGCTGCCAAACTATTTTTTGAAAACTAACATATTGCAGGCAATTTACAGACTGCAGTATTAGTTAGTAAGATAAAATATCCAGATTCAAACAGCTAAGAAATCCCTTATTTTCTAACCTTTCTCATGCAACCTACAAAATCTAAATTCTTTCAAAAGCAAATTTGGAAGTAAAATAGTGTGTATGGGTAAAAGTAACATCAGGTTATCAGATATTAGTTTATATTCCAACATCACTTCCCAGCTGCGAAACTCTTTAAAAGTTGTGAAAATTTTAGGCTAATTCAGTAACAGTAAATTAGATTGCCCTAGATGATATTTCCTGTGCTCTTATTAGTGTATGTGTGTGGGCCTAAAGATAATTTGCATAGTACAGTCTGTATTACAGCAAGATGGGGCAAGCACAATCTGTTTACTTTGGTTCAACAATTGCTCATTCTGTAGCCAAAGAATAAGGTGGGGCTGGTTCTTTCAGGTTCTCTCTGCTTAGCCTTTTTCTTTGAATCATTGTTGCATCTCACATTTGAGGTATGGAAAGCGACATTATAAAACCTAAAATAATTACTTTGAGGGTACTCTGTTTCATACCTACAGCTTCTCAACAGGATTTCTTGGCTAAAGAATGCACCCCACTAACAGAAGACCCCTAATTCCAGGTTTTCCAATTTGTGGTGGGAGCCCTGCCAGATCAGGTCTGCAAGTAAGAGTGTCAGTGGTTGGGTAAATAAAACAGATGAATCCAAAATAAGATGGTATTGCTCACATCTGTGCAGGTAAAGAATTTCTCTCACTTTCACCCACACTGTGTGCTGCAAACAGGGTATGGCTTGCACTATGCCCTGAACCACATTCCAGTATGTCTAAGAAAGTCTTAGCAAAGTTTTGTGCCAGGCAGAACACTAACAATTAACGAGTCAACAAAGTGGGAGACTGCTTGAAAGTGTACTCCAGCCCTGAGCTTAATATTTTAGATATACCTCTGACAATAGGAGGGGGAGTGTCTGCAGGAGTGGGGTGTTTGTGTGTTCTTTTTTTTCATCATGGATTGAAATTAAGTAAACGTGAGCAAGACTAGTGGTTCCAAGCAAACTTTGCAAACTTTTTCTATATGAACATCTTCAAAAGCAGAAGCTGACTTGGGATATCACCACTTTTCCATGCCTTTCTTAAGGTCCTTAATTCTTTGTTTGCACAATATATGGATATGAATATGAATATGCATTCCTGAAACACTTTTTGGGTGTTTTAAGGTGACTCTCAAAGTTAGAAAGCATTCTGCATTAAAAGTGTTAGAATTTTACTGCATACCAAATACATATTTACTCAAGAACCTTATACATTTGTTTAAAATGACCTGCTGTTTTATTAAGTTAGTTGTGTTTTCCTGTGTTAAGTTTATGGCTTTCTAAAGAAACCCTTATTTGGGTTTTTTTCAGTGGAGAAGTGTCCTATGGCCTGTACCATGTGTAATGTGGTCACAGCTATTTTAAAAGGTAATTCCCAGTGGACCTCAGAACAGCCTCGCCTACCTAAAAGGTGTCATTACTTCATGACCTTAATGAATGACTGTTTGACCTTCTTTAGTGGTCACAAAACAAAGAAAAACAGTCCAACCATGTTGGATGACAGGATGAGAAATTCATGAGAATTTCTGCCTTAGGATCTACGAATTTATCTATCCTCTTGCTGGGGAGCAGAGCCATGCAGCAGGAAAAGCCGATATTTTAAGTGTCTCTAATATTTTAGAGCTGAAAACATGAAATGCTCCCAATGGTGTCATCTCTGCTTAGGCTTACATAATCAGAATTATTTCAGAGGTACACAGGACACAAACTTTTAATATTTTTTAATATTTTATTTCACTGCTTGATGTGGCAAATACCAATCTGATACTGCCATGTTCAGTAGCTTTATACTCTAAGAGTGTTTTTGTTAAAGGAACATTTTCAGGTTTATTTAGACAGCTCTCGATCCTTTTTAAAAACAATTGATGTCCAGAAATTCTGGTAGTGGTTTTGTTAAATTCCCAAACATCATTTCTCATGTCTTTTATGCACTGGACTGAGTTAAGATATTTTAGAGCAACTGAGAAAGGGGCACTTAGCAGCAGAGGTGTCATGCCATACAGTCTGTGACTGTGTGGTCACAGACAGAAGGCTCCTAAGAAATCTTTTGAAGTTTAGTAATAATTTACATTGCAACAGCAATTTTCTTAGTTTCAAAAAATAACATCATCTATACATTTAGTAGAAAGAAAGATCTAGAGATACAACTTCATTTTTGGTTTATTTGACATAGATTTCAAAGAAAAGGGTAGACACTTTGAATATGTCAGAGTTGAGATGATGAATTTAAGGTTATTTCAAGAGGTCTAAAATTGGCCCCACCCATCATGACTGTGCTTTAGGCCCACACATGCTGAGGATGGGCATATTAGATTTCCTCTGGGCTACTAAAGCCAAAAGAGAGCAGGCACTCAGGTGTATTTCAAACCAAGCTTGAGGCTGCCAAGAAAATCTGGTCTGAGATCACCTGAGAAGACCAGGCCCCTCCAGGATATGAAGATATGTTTTCTTATCCTTCAGCAGTGGAATTTCAGCATAACCAGTGCCTGGGTGGCATGGCAGAGACCTCTGTCCAGGTTGTGCTGCATATCCACTTTCTGAGACCCAAGTCCATTTATGATATCTGACATTGTAAATATAAAAGTTAAGGCACCTAGTGCTATTATTATTATATGTCAAAACTCATTAAAAATGAAGACAACTGTATTCTGGTTCAGTTAAAATAAGCCAGTGTCCAAATACTGTGTCTGTTAATTCGTGAAATAGCTGTTGAACTTGAGATGCTCTCTCTCAGAAGCAGTTTTACTGTCTTTTGTGTAAGGAAATTTCCATTGGCAGCTGAGTCAGAAAAAATTTGGTCAGAAAGATATAAAATACCTAAAAGAAAATTGTTACTAATTAAAAATGAGTTTCTTTCTTCTGTACAGGAGAAAGAATAAGCAGATGGCATAATAAGATGAGAACAAGGGGAAATTTACAGATCAAAATATCTAATTTTCTGTGTTAAATGGAGCAAATTACTTCAGGAGGTAATAAACAGAAAATTAAAAAGATGAGAGAGAACAGTTACTTGGCTTTTCCTTATCAGCATGCACGGTAGTGGAGATAAATGCTTACGTTACCCATTGTTCTGGTCTGGTTTCCTTTTTGACTGTCCTGGAAAACTCTTGCTAAAACATTGACAATTGATGGAAGTTCAAAGAATGAGCAACTTGATTTTTTGTTTGAGAAATAAAAATCAGAAACCATTTAAAAACTTTATTAATTTAACTTCCTCCTTGAATCTTTAGGTCATGTTGTGCATGTCTTTGCAAAGCAAACACTGAAGAAGGCAGGAGTCAGACACTCCCTGTAAAAGTCCTGAAAATCCTTACTTTCAGATACAAATGTGCTCATTTACTGTATAATTCAGGGGTTTGCAGACACAAGTACATGTGTCACATCACCACACATCACCACCTCCAGGAATATGTTTTATAAATCTGATGAGGTCTCTGTTAAAAACTCAATTGAAAAAATATCACACTAAAGAGTGAGAGTCATATTGGTAATGCAGACAATTGTGCTACTTCTGGTCCCAGTTGTGCTAGAACTGTTCATTAATTTTATCTGTACAGACAAGCAGAGTATATGAAAGCCTTGACCAGGGATTAGTTTAGAAGTCTTCCAGCTATATCAAAGCTATGTTGTGTGAGTTGATCACATTTATGAAGTTCTGTCTCAATTCCGTACCTCGTTGAGTTTTAAAAAGCTGCCTAGACTATCAAAATGAAAAAGAGCTAAAAATTGACACCATGTTATAAATTCTTTATCTTTAAATCATTATATGAAAAATTATTTAATATCTTGGGAAAAAAACCTGTTTTAAAACTGTCACATATCCCAGGAAAAAGTAATATGTGCAGTCATTTCCCAGTTTGCTTAAAAACAGTGAATTAAATGCTGTTATTTTTTATATTATTTACATTAAGAACTCAGGAACACTTGTTATCATTTTATAGGTGAGGAATTGTGTTCAAGTGTTAAAGGCAAACCAAAAAACTGGTTAAATTGTATTCTCAAGTATACCTGAGAACAGGATGAATAAAATAAGTACAGCAACCTGAATTTCATGGTCTGACTAATAATTACTCTTACTTACAAATTCTTCTCTAGCTACAATTTCCTCCCGCACTCTGACTGGCAATGCTGATGCTATCTTTAAGAGTAATACTTCTCCTTTTACCTTTGTACCGTCATGCTTAACAAGGGCAAAAGGTGAGAAGCCTGAGGAATTAGAAGTGGAAATGGAACACACTTTTCCAACAGAAAAATTCCTTAATTAACCTATTTGGAGAAGTTATGAGATCTCGAACTTTGTTTGAATTCCTATCAGAATGCACATCTTAGTTTAGGAGAGACATAGAGGGAATTTGAAATCATGAAATGTGTGAGAATAACTGGTTCATTCTTAAAGTCAAGTATACCTAAAAATTTATATGTGAGAGAGATTCTGAGTCACTACCATCACACAGACTGCAAATATTCCAATCATTACAGTATATACATGAAGGTTGCCCAGTGGAGTTGTACACCTGTGCAGGATATCCATCTCAACATTAATTACAGTTTCTACCACTGAGTCCCAGCAGTAGAAATGCAGATGAGGATGCAGTGACTCGTTGGCAAAGCAAAGAGCAAATCAGTGCAACAGTGTCTGCTACTAATGGCAAAAACAAATAAAGAATATTGTGTATTCTAAATTATAACATATTCATACTGTTGGTACTGCTTTTGTCTCAAATAATGCTCTGTTAATCTGGGGGGGAGGATTCTAAAAGAACACTCAAAACTTTAAAAAATCACTTTGCCCTATTTATTTTTCTTATGTCTAAGAACATATGGAGGTATTCTGAATATCTCCTCTGTGATTTATGCTTTCATACTGTTTCTCACTAGGACTGAAAGATAAAAGATGCTTTCATCCAGGGACTGTATTAAAGTTCAGCAAGTGCTAATGCTGGCCCATGGTGGTATCAGCTTTTATCATCCCTATGTCTACCAAAATTAGGAATTAAATCTTGGATCCACTCTTTGTAGTTAATCCTTCTTTGGCATCCTAGCCATAGGAAAGAATTGGATAACACAGAACTAGTTTAAAGTCATATCTCCCCTACATATATATATATATAATCTTTAGTTAAAATTCTATGCTTTCTTACAAATGGATATATTTACATGATTCAAGATCCTAGAATGGGTTGTGCTCTTCTATAATTGCCAGTATTTCTTAATGGCTTGGCTATGGCTGTAGACTATTTCTGCCCAGTGCTGACAAATTTAGATTCTGTGCCCTTGGAATGATGGATGATGCAGCTCCTAGTGTGAATCATATGGCTGGTCATGGTGAATTGCAGTTAAAATATCTTGCCCTAGTTTGGTTGGTTGGGATATTTTTTTTTTCTTGGAGCTCTCTTTGTTAATGAGAATTATTAGAAGATTATCTAAACCAGAATGCCTTTGCAAAAACATACTGAAATTTGGATATTTCAGATCTACTCAGAGACAATTACCACAAACTTATTTATTGGTTTCTTCTCCTGTGGCCTGCCTAAAGCCCAGACACAGTCTGGGTGATGGTAGACATGCACAGCTTTAGTGCTGCCTTATTTTGATTACTTCTAAATACAAGGATGAGTCCTGATAGTGAAAATATTGAGAAGGTCAGAGCACAGAGGGGCAGATTGTGTACAACATACTCTCCTCAGTAACACTCTGCAGGTGTGTGAGTGTCTCTCCTTACTAGGGAACACTAAGAAAGGATGCATGAAGCAGGTGTGTACAGAATCTGAGTGCATGTAGGATCTCTTTGAAGGGAAAGAACAAAATACCTTGTTTCACTGAGCTCCAGACTAGAGACTAAAATTTGTAGCTGTCAGGAAAGCAAGAAGCAAAAAATTCACCCAAATTTCCCTAATCATCACATTTTTATGAAATAATAAGTGACATCAGTCTGTGCTAGAAGTTACTGGGAAATTTCAGATTCTAGCTACAAACCACGGTGTCATGCAATATATGCTTCATTATATTTTTCAGTTCTCATAACATAAAGAGTTAATGCTACACTTTGAGAAAAGCAATTTTTTTTTCTCCAGTCCTCTAATTCTTCCCTCCCCAAAATATTCTCTTTTGGATCAGGTGTTGAAAAATTTTTTTCTCACAGCAGAGTAAGCAAGTTTCTTTCTGATTATTAACTCTGTAAAGTAGATTATTGCCTTGATTGCTCCATCTTATTCAGCTGAGATGGAGCTAAAATGTAAATGAAAAACAAAGTTTCTGCTGTAATCTTTGCCTTGGGCTTAACCTTGAATTCCTCGAGTTCTTACTTGTCTTGTTCATTCCAGTACAAGATCTGAAACAATTTCTGGTACATTACTTGGGACAACTATTCAAAAGTGGTGAAAAATTAGAGAAATTTAACAAAAGCCAAAAATTATTTCTGGAGATTTCCCATTGTGCTTACCTATTCCTATTCTTAAATAATTCAGGGAGTGATTAGGATGTTTATGCTCTCTGCTCTGGTACTGTCAGTACTGCTATTATGGGTGCTTGATTAATGGACTAAATTCCACACCCCAAATGTAGCCTGGCAAGAGTGGTATCCTAGTAAAAGACTCTATAATCAGACTCGTCATGGATGTTGAAAAGGATATGTAAGGCTTATTAAATTCCAGGTATCTGTTTAAGTGAATAACCAAAATGTTCATGCCCAAATAATTCCCTAATAAAAGAATGTTTAAATTGTGTTGTGAAATGGGGATTAGCAAATGAGTAAGATAAATTATGTGTTAAGGGATTAAAATGTGAACTTATTTGTTGTGTAATTATGCCTGTCAGTGTTCTATATTAACAATTACTAGTTCTAATGTTAATAAGATGGGAGGTTATCGCTTTATGATCCACTGATGAGCAGAATAGCAGTATGTGGATGACAGGAAGGAAAAAAAGGGAATAAAAATAAATTTAGTTAAATTCTTTATGAAAATATAGTCAACAAACTTGTCTAAGGTAGGCACAATGGGAAGAAGGTACTAGAAGCCCAGGGGTGTCAGCCTGGCAGCGGATAGAATTCACAGTGGGTGTTACAGGTGGGGTTATTATTCCACACCATGCATTATTTTTACAAAAACCACTCCCTGTTTCTAGCTGCTTAGTTTTATCTTCTCTGGGCTGAGAAGTCTCACTGAATTTCTTATTATCTTTTAATTTCAGAACTTTTATATCTGGTCCTAAAGAAATTCCAGGTTCAATGATGGAAATGATGGAGGAGGGATTCCAGCAAAGAAAATCCTTCCACCAGTGCAGAAGTCAAGCACTGTCACTTCTTTAAGAAAAACTTTTTTCTAAATGAAGAAATCCATAAGAAAGGTGTAATAGAGGTGCAGGAAACACTTCTGTGCTTAGAGTTTGAACAGCTTCTATGGAAGAAATGTGGCACGAAGCATCCAGCTATTTCCACAGCAAGAATAGTGAAGACCCAAGAGATGGTGAGGAGACAGAGATCTTTGGGCAAAAGAAATGGATCTTCTCAGTCTTCAGAGAGGAAGGGCAAGGGGGCTAAGGGGAGATCTTATTGCTGTCTGCAAATACCTAATGCAAGGATGCAGGTAACATAGATCACACTCATCTTGCAGTGCACAGTGATCTGACAAGAGGCAACAAAACCAAACTTGGAAAACAAAAAATTCCGATTAGATCTCAGAAGATAATCTCCCTAAGCCTTTTGTTTAAAAAAAACAACAACAAACTGTGGATGCCCTTACTTTATGAAGGGTACACCGCTATTTAAGATTTTCTCTTTAAATGTTGAAATTTCATTCATACTTATCATTTAAAAATGAACAAAATATCAAAATATTTGAAAAGGGACAGAATGAGTCTGGAAATACACAGAATTTAAACCAAGACCCTGAGATCCATCCTTACATAAGTCAAGAGACACATTAATTTATGAAAAGAATATATAAGTAGTGGAAAATTTATGATTAAATATGTTGTAGTATCTGAGAAAACTGATGTGATTTAGAAAAATGATGACAAGTAAAAAGGGAAAGACTACAGCATAAAGGAGAAAAGGAAGGCCTCAGCTGATGATTATTTACATTTTTGAGTTTTCCTTGGACTTAGCCCATTTCTACAAGAAATGATACACACTTCTTGATATTTCAGTGAACCAGCAAGTAAGCATTTTAGCAGCTCTAAATTGTATAATAATCTTAAATTGTGGGTATATGTATTTCATAATCTCTGAAACTTTCTTTGTGTGTTTTATTGCCAAAGGAATTCATTGGGAATTAGGATGGAAAAGACTTTCCACTGTAGAAATTCTGGTGACATTTTTCCAAAGTAAAAAAAGTATAGCCTGGTCATTTTCTTGAAAGATAGATTCTGACCCACTAAAATAGAATTGGAAGCATATGGCAGCACTTTCTTGCACCGTGGGATGGATTATTTAAGCTCCATGAGGGGAGAAGCCATGAGAGATCTTTTCAACAGTTTTGTTGCCCACATCCAGGCAATACCTGGCTCTGGTTCTGGATTAGTTTGGGCTGTGAATCCCCTAACTCTTTCCATATACGGCATTGAGAAGGATTTCAGGAAATAGAAGATCTTAACACTGTCCCAGACCAAAACAGCTGTAGACTTGTGCCAACTTTCCTACATCATTGTCTTTTACTAGGTGGCTTACTTAAAGTTTTCTCTGTGTTCTTCAGCTACAATAAAATCAAGAGTGTTTATTATTTTCTGTCTATAATACCCTGGCATAAGTTTTTAAATCCTGTGCTGTGAGCCAGGCTTCTAAGACACTACAGGTAAGGATGAATTCCTGAATTGTGATTTTAAAGGATGAATTTTTAAACTAATAGATTTCATGTTCTTTACTATTTACTGATTTTGTTTTTCAAGACTCTGGATTTCATGTCTGTAAACTTTTCT
>WBNO01021248.1:0-131957 GCA_013400575.1 Peucedramus taeniatus | reverse complement strand
CGGAGCCTGCTGCACGGGTGCGTGCCGGGAGTGGCACGCTGATCGGGGCGGTGCCGGCAGGGTTTGTTCCGCCCCACGGGGGCACGGCTCTCGGCGCCGCGTCCCGCCCTGCATGCCGGCCTTCCCCCCCGCCCGGGGGGGGACAGCTCCGCGGGGGTCTCGCGCCGCTCCGCAGCGGCATCCGGTGCGGCCCTGTCTGCCCGGGCTGAGGCAGACAGCAATGCCAAGAGTGCGGAACGCCAAGACGGGGGCGTGTTCAAGTTCCGTGCCTCTCTGCCCGGGACCAGCGGGAAGTCACAGACTTCTCGGAATTGGAGATCTTCTCCGTCAGCTTTGTGGACTCTCCCCCCCTGCCAGGTCAATGTGCGCCCCCGTGGGCGCATGCAGTTCTGGCGGGAGGTCCAAAACAAGATTGACGAACTGGTCCGCTCAGCTCTTTCGAAGCAGCTGCCGGGGAGCAAGGGGGATTCCTCTGCTGCTCCCCCTGCCTCTGTGGAGTCCACGAGGCAGGACTTGGCAGGTGATGTGGCTTTGCCGGGAAGCTCTTTGGCTTTCCCTGTGATCAGGGGTGTTGCTCATAACACCCATCAGCCGGTTTCACTCAAGTCTGTCAAGGAACTTCCCGACACAGTTGCAAAACATGGTATGGGTCCCCTGAAGTCATGCAGATGCTTCGGGTGCTAGCAGCGGAAGTGTTGACACCATATGATATCTGAGCCATAGCACGTGTCATTTTCCCGCCTGTGGTGTTTGATGTGTTCGAGTCAAAGTGGGCTCGATTGGCAGCCAGGGCACTGGAACAGAATGCCGCCCTGGGGCCAAATGATCCCAGGCGTGTGGTGGTTGTGGACATGTTGCTTGGCATGGGAAATTATGTTGATCCATTGGGGCAAGCTGGATATCATCCCCTCGTATTGGATCAATGTCACACTTTGGGCCTTGCAGCGATGGTTCAGACCCTGGAGATGGCTGCACCAAAGCAGCCGTTTGCAACTGTTGTCCAGAGAGCTGATGAGTCTTTCCTGTCCTTTGCAGGAAGACTGACAGCCTCTGTGGAGAAGCAGTTGGCAGATCCTGAGACAAGGAGACATGTCATTGCAAACCTTGCAAGGTGCAACTGCAATGCAGATTTCAAGTGGATCATCGAGGCTCTTCCTGGTGATCCAACCGTGTCTCAGATGGCTGGGATTTCCAAAAGATATATATATGGAGTCAGATGTTTTAATAAAGAGTTTTTTAGTTTTCTTTCACCAGAGCTGCTGAGTGTCGTTCTTGCGTCACCCCCCGTAGATGGGAGTGACAAGTGTGAATGAATAGATATGGGTGAACAACTGTAAACACAACAGATTGCAGTTGAGACAACTCTTGAGGGATGTTTTTGAGGAAAGTCCTCTGAATCTGACTCATCTCTTTAATCTGCTCATAGAAAGTCAAGTTTTTTCCTTCATTCTGGCAGATTTCATTGCAACAGTTTGAACATCCCTTTCCCCTTCTTTCCCTTCCCTGGACTGTCTGCACACCTGCCATCCCAACAGGAGTTAAACCAATAACTTTGTCAATTACCCTGGAAATTATCTTTCAAATGGGCAGTGCTGGTACTGGGTCTGGCAATAAACTACACAACAGGACCATCTTCTCCAGTGAGTATATCATTCCCTTTTATCTCACCATATGGCTTATCCACAGGGGCTGCCTCTGCTGTAAGGTTACCATTCTCTGCTAACAACAGAGCAGAGACCTCCGTGCATGACCTTCTTTCTTTCCTTAATGGATGCTTAAAGGACCCAGAGCACTCCCTTCATGGTTAAATTAAACTGAAGCTAGCTGAAGAACCTATGAATCCTCGCCTCCATAATAATTGGGATGAAGAACTGGCTCCATTTCACACAAGGTGCCTGACAGATGAATATAATGGTAACACAGAAACTCCAGCAGCGCACACACATGCAGAAGCTGCCATAAATGCCATGCCTCAGTGGTTTAGCTAGAAAAAGGAATGAATTTAAATAACAGACATAGGTAAGGGGTCTCAGATTTCCTCCTTTTCTGAAGACACATCAATTCTAACCTTGGTTTCTATATTCTTATTCCTCTTGTTACAAGAAGGACTTCACCCAAAGCCCACAAAAGCCAATGTGAGTTTTTATGTTGCTGTAAATGGACTTTGTGTAAGAATCAAAGCAAAAACCACATCCCCAATCAAACTTCTCTGAGCACTACAAAGAGCAATTAGAATGCAGATAACACATTGCTGTTTCTAATTGTTCATTAGTATAGCATTATAGATGTTATGGCTGTGATTTTTTTCTCCTTCTTTGCTGATGTTGCTACATCAGTCAAATATCCCTATAGCAAATTATACAGACATATTTCAATCAAATTAAAAACTCACATCAGTGTAATTAAAAAACATCAGCAACAGTGTTCTGGAGGGAGACAATATTCTATGTATTTATAATAGCTGGAGGTGGGCCTTTCTTTTGCTGTAGTTAATTCATATTTCCCATAATAAGGTCCTGCTGCAAGGTGATTCTGATCTCGCTGAACTCTGACTGCTAGGGTTGTGTTGTTATATGCCAGATGACTTCCTAAGTCTCATTTTTCTGGAGGTGAGGCAAGGTTCCATGTGGAAAATTGTACGGGATTCTGTGATGAAAACAAATAATTTTAAAATAAATGCATGCAGCACTGAATTGAGGCTGCACTTGGAAATGTAATCTTGACTTTGAAATAAGTGGCTTTGAACTCTCAATGCAGTTTGCCACCTGTGGTTCTCTTATCTTGCTCTGTGGTAGCAAAGATCTCAAGGGCACAAAATCCTCTACTTAAACATTGCCCTGTGTATCTGTTTCTTGATAGGAAGATCTGCAGGCTTCTCTGGTCTCTGCTGTAGGACTAGCAGGACCCACCTCCTCCTCCTGAAACAGTGGGTCTTGGATTAAAGGAGGATTTTGATAGCTGGTAAGAGCCAGCCAACTCTTCTTTACAGAGCTGTTAGTGACTGAAACTCCCTTAATGATTCATTTTAAAGAGCTGCTTTCTAAATCTTTAAATGTTCAACTGAGTGTTGATAGTCTTATCTTCCATAGTTAATATGAATGAATGTCCCTTTTAATCAACTAAGCATTTATCATTGAAGATGTGTTGAATTAAGGAGAAAAAGCTGATTAATGACTCTGCCTACCTCTCTTTGTGTTAGTATCTCTTCAAAAGGAAGGGGAGTTATTCTCTGTATTTTTAATTAATTGACACATTTGCTACTATTAATTTAGCTAGTCATTATGTCATAAAGGCATTTGTCAATAACGTTGTAAGTGAAGACTGACAGAATATACTTAAAATGGGGCTTTGAAGACACAGCCCACAGATGCTCACTGAGCTTTTTGGAGATGTCAAAGAGGTGGAGAAAGAAAGTTCTCATTGTTGATGGTAGTGTGTAACATTCTTATGGAAACAAAGAATCAGGGCTTATTAGTGTTTAATAGGTCTAGGAGTTATCTCACTTCCTTACTAAAAATCTGCTCAAAACAGGCTCCTAGAAAGGGGAGAAAGAGGTATAATAATGCACAATATCAAGATGTAAAAGATTACCTACATCTCTGTGACTCTGGCTCTAACATTCACCTTCCATTCCTGTCACGTGTCACTCCCTTGATCGGATCTATATAACCACTCCCTTTATTCCCCTCTTCTATCACAGTGCAGTTTTGTCACTCACCAGAAGTGGCTCCATTACAATTACTGTCCAGAGCAGGTACTGGCTGTCTTGACTTCTTCATTGTGTTTGAATGAGCTGGATAAACGTTGCCATCTGTAGCCCTTTTTGATGATAGTCACTTTCTTTGCAGGAGTCTGAAACTTCCAGGCTTCACTTTCCTTTTCCCATTCCCCACATGATTCCTCCAGCAAAATTGCTCATGGTGTATCTGCCAGTCAGAAGAAAGGATATGAAATTGAATAGGATTTTTTTGCCTCTTGCTGTTATGCCAAGCCCTTTAAGGAAAGAATAATGAGCCATAGCTGACCACAGTCATTCATGACCATTGCCAGAAATGTAATGCAAATGTAACTTACAAAGAAGTGCAAAGAAGTAATATGCCTGCTCTTGGATGCAAAATTATTTTGAGTTTTTCCCTCTGTATACATGATAGAAAAAAGGAACTAGTGCTCCCACAGTAAACGGATACCCTTGAGAAGTGGGAAAAGCAATACAGAAAATTATGTTCAATGTACCATTTCTATTTCTGTATCCCATCTACAGAGATGGGTCAAAAGCAAGCAAAGAACATAAATCCTATGCAATCAAAGAACCTGTTAGGAAATGTCAGAGATTCCCCTAAGCTGCCAAGCTTGAGTGCAAGATCATGATGCTTCTCTTTCTCTCTCTCCTCTGTGATATTCAGTATTTTCTCTTAAACCCCAGGCTTAGAATTAAAAAGGCATTAAAAACTCTTTAGAAATGAAGAGCAACAATCTACACAACAGAACACAAAGGTTTGAAAAGGCAAAGCATCTGCAGCTTGAAAGTTCAAAACCATTGGATAAATTGAATAAACTTATTGATACCAGGTAGTTTGATTTTTTTTTTTCATTTAATTACATAATTTTAATTCAAACCAGGACAGCTTCTTTTCCTTTCAGAGCAATAGCCTGACGTCCTTCAGCAACCTTAGTAAACCACTCTGGTCCACTTTTGCCATGATCTGCCAGTGCCCATTTCTCTAAAATTCAAATCTAACTCAACTTTTAAATCTTTCCTTCATCTATTCCTAGGATACCTTGCCCATCTACCTTCATGAATACAAATCTGAGCAAGCACATAGGCAGAGCAGAGTTCTTCCCCATCCAAAAATTTCTTCACTTGATTAAAAAGAAGTTTTAGCAAATAAAAAATGCCTATTCCTTTAAATGCAGCGAGGAGCTTTATGTCTGGTTAACAAGCTACATTAATCCACATTTCTGTCGTATGTGAAAAAAAATGTGTCATCACTCCAACTTGTGTTTTAGCTTAACCTATTTCTAAGACTACTTTTGCTCACCAGTATGCACATGTAGATGATTTCACTATATCAAGGCTATAAACAACATCCTTGAGGCTGTTTGTTTATTTACCAAGAAGATAAATATAAAACTCCTATAAAATTAAAGACTTGTATCTCCCCTTGGCAACATGAAAATCAGTGCATAGTGAGTGAATAGCTTGTCCAAGTCTGTACAAGAATTCTTGGGAAGTCATTCAAGTCCTGCATCATGCCAGTCCAGCCTCCCTCAGAAATTCACAGTTAAATCAGATTGGAAATGATGAAAAGAATTTTCAGCATTTTCTGCTAGTGAGTTGTCTTGGTTTGAAAGACAGGCACCTGCCAGCAAGAAAAAGCTGGAATCTCCCTTTGAATAGAGAATGTAAACCCCCTCCCTCAGATTATTATAATTTTGCAATTGGAGGCTCTCAGGCAAAGATTTGGGAGTGGGAATAACAGTTCTTTTACTAGGAATATTAGACAAAGCAAAGACAAATACAAATGTAATAGCACTAAGAGACAAGCAAAAACAAAGAAACAACAAAACCTCAGAAAATGCCCGGACAGAGTCAGGGATGTGACCTGACACCCTGGGAATCAGGGTGGTGAAAGCAGTCCAGATGAAATCCTTCTTGAGCAGTAAATGCAGTTCTATGAAGTGAAAATAGTCTGTAGGAAAGTCCGATGGTGACGAAAAATGTGTTCAGTCTTCCTCTGGAGAGAAATCCAGTGGAGAGAGAGAAAACAAGCAGGGTCCCCTGGTACTCCAGTCCTTTTGGAGCGGTGTCCATGGACCAAACTGCCCTTCACTGCTGTTCCCCAGGAGCAACCTGCTGCCTCCTTTGTTTAAGTCAAGTATCCATAAAGTACCCAGCAATTAGTTACCTAGCAAAACCACCAGGAAAAAAATCCACAAACACAAAAGAAACAGATCCAACCCCCAACATGAGTGAAAAGTAAAATTATTTCTTGTTCCTCCTATTAAAACAGCCCTTGATATGGGAACTCACAAGTTCCTAAATGACGCCATTTCTTTGTAGAGCTCTTTGACCCTCCTGCAAAGAGTGCCACCACGAGGCACAGCCACCAGCACCACATATTCTGTGTCACTAGTCAAATCTAGTGAGCAGGTCTGTCACTGTTCATGAAGAAACATCAACAGCAAACCTTTGGCTGACTTTTCTACTCTGTGACCTGCGCTGTTGTTTCCAGATTCCTCCCTTTAAAGGAAAATAACATCCCATCTACCATAAAACAAAAAGAGGTAAACAACACAGAGGAATATTTAAGCTTTCATTCTCACTGCTTCTCAGTGTGATGTCCTAACCCTGATGATAATTTTTTGTCCCAGTCTGGTATCCATTCTTTCCATCCCCACAGATGTAGTCATCCTGCCGATCTTTAAGATTGATTTTCCCAAAACCATTTGAATATCTGTATCACCAGGGTCAGTGTTATATTTCTAGCTGTACTTTTCTCCTTATTAGAAACCCAGCTGAGGGCTGTGCAAAACCTTATGCATTTATATGCAGATGACACTTCTATTTTCACTGAATGATGAGTTGTCCTCTCTTCCTAATTCCCTTTTCTTCTGAACTGGCAAATGTGATCATCTGACTCAATGAGCACCTTTTCATTCTTAAGGCTGGATAAAAAAAGTGTGGAATAGGCTTTGTGTCCCTTTCCCTGCTCAAAATATCTCTCTTGCACAATATGAACCACTAAATTGTTGTGACTAAAAGATATGTAACTCTTAGATGAAATTATTTATGTTTGTTACCGGTATTCACAGGACCACCTAGATATTGTGTCCATCTTGTAGATATCTTGAGGCTATTTAAGAGACTTGGCTCTCTCTCTGATCAAGTTGCAGGCTGAATTATAAGCCATCTGACCTGACCAAGGAGTAAAGCTGGAAGCAGAAATTACTCGGTGTTATCTGTGATTTTTGAATTATGAAGCACAACAGTCCTTTTAACACTTTACATGTCATTCAATTCTATAACATCCTATGTTGTCACACAGCAGTAGCACTCCTTCTGAATGTAAGCAGGACTATTAAAAAATATTTCACTCTTCCCATTTTCTTAATTTCTAAAATTAATTCATTTTTAAAATTTGAAAGCTTGCATATAATATAACTGGTTTTAGAACTTTCTGATTTATTCCTGGGAATGTAGTGCCTCTTGTCTACATATAGACTTCTTTTTCTGGAGAAAAATCACTATTGTGGTAGGGGAAAAAAAGCGTCTCTCCTGTAAATTATTTTGGTAATCATTTAAAGGTCTTGTCCCTTTTGGTCTGAATGCGATCACATTAGATCATACAGACCATTAGCTACTGTGAATAAGCTTAGTTCCCCTGAGGCACTAAATGTAACAACTTGGGAGTCAGAGAAATTTTTGACATGGAGTTTTTTAACAGGTAAAAAATTAAATTCATAGGTCTTCCCTTTCTGCTGAAAAGGCAATGAAGGGCATGGAGAACAGCTGAAGGTATAGTGCTCAAAATGAAGCTGATGCTGTGATAATAAACCACAGAACTAGACCCAAGGCTTGTGCTGAGATTTCAAAAACAAAAATTCTGAGAATTTCTTCAGAGTTAGGAAATGACCCCTAACCCCAATTATATTTAACAGCCACTGAATTTTGTCAAGATAATTGCATCCACGGTCTTCAGCACTTACACAGTGCTGAATAATTTCCAATTGTCTTCTTGCTTCTCAGCATCTTGGTATTTTTTAGACATTATTCAAAAGTTTGTTAATTGGCTTCACTTTGTCAGATTCCCTTAATTCATAAAATCATGATTTTGAGGTAGGGATATGTTTATTGAAATGCTCTATTTTTCTGGGCTTTTCTTCTACATTGAAGTCAGCCTTTCTCGTGTTTGCTTTTATTTAGACATGCAGATTGATCTTACTGATAGCAACAAATTAGACACTCTCAAAACTGCAACCAGTTACAGATAAAAAAGCAGTATATACATTATTTAGAAAATAACATGCTAGATTTAGACCTAAAATGTCTACATTGTAAATGTCTCCAGTTAGGCAGGGCAAAATCTTACTGACCAAATTTACCAAGATATTTCAAGAAAAAATGAGGAATTGAAAAAAAAAAGTTACCAACCTAAGCATTCTGCTAAATCTGTGCTTATGCAGAATTCAGTCTTATTTCTGCATTTAAATAGCCTACTTATTAAATAGACTTTCACAATAAATGAGTTCCATATACACATAAGAGTCCCTGCTGCAGGCCTGTTATGACCTACAATAATTTATGGTCCTGTCCCATTCTTGTTAAGACCTAAAAAATTAATCACTTTGAATTTCAGATCCCATTCAGACTCAAGGCTGCAGCAATGGTACCAGTGGTTTCCTCAAGATTGCAATTTGTCCCATATTAAAAGTAAATCCCACCATTTTCAGACAGCTACATGGAAAATGCCTTTGGTTCATACTTTGTGTCAGAATAACTCCTCAGTGATCCTTTCTATTAAAATATTTTAAATTTTTTTTAATGAAAAAGCACAGCTTCTAAAATCTTCATTTCAAAATTCTTGCTTACGATTACAGATCTTGAAGTACAACCTTGTGAATTTATGCAGCATGATGCTGGGTGTTTTATGCTCCCTGTGATATCATTGAAAACCAAGGATAACATCAACTTGAGAAATACATTTAGTCCTTGCAGGAGGATTTCTGCCTTACTGCAGGTAACTGTTACATAATTTGGGTTCTGTTTCATACTTGCTTTTTTCAGTAAGCATGAATAATATTATTTTATTAGATTTGCTTTTACCCGTACATCAAAATCTAGAAAATCAATACAAATATTTATTTTCAGGAAGAGAAAAACTTTGCATTCTTCCCAATGTTCCTTGAAAAGAGTTCACAGCAGCTAAAAATCTTGCAACGTAAGAAATTTAGGAGGAGGAAATGAGAAGTAAATCACATAAATCATACTAGGGTATGATACTTTCGATTATGGACTGATCTTCATTATGGAAATTCTACTTCATTATTATAATCACTATTGTCCCACAGGATTCAATCAGTAACACTGGGCAATCGAGCAATGCCAGCAATCCTCCACATTGTAAATGACATTTAAGTACAGTGCATTAAAATTATTACAACCTCCAGAAGAAAAGAATCTTTACTTCCCTCAGTTATTTTGCCCCACCAAAGAACCAGGCCCTCTCAATGGAAGTTATTTTGTTGACTCATTTCTTGTGAGATCAAAAAGGCAACTGGGTGCATGCTCTGCAGCCTGTTTGAAAAGATGCATAGGAGGACTCATTCCCTAAAGAGCACAGTGTTAAGAACTTGTGTAGGGGAAGTTTATTCTGAGTTGTGATACTGATAAATATGACTGTAATTAAACATTTCCATGATTAAAATTCCTCTACCCTTTCAAAGTTCTTTTTTATTTTTAATCAGCTTTTCTTGATCTATTTTGTCTCACTGCTATATAATGTGTGACTCTGTCCAAGAATAATCTGACTTTATTTATCACTTTGAGTTTTTGTTCATATCATTTGTTCTGCACCAGCCCTAAATAGCAATATAATTTCTTGGCTCACATATATTGCAATTCTCAGCTCACAGTCATCCTTTTCTTGCTGCTTTCTTTTGTTCACAGCTTTGTCATACTCTGTATTCTGGAATTTAAAATCACATTATTTTTTCTAGCTTTTCCATGTGCCTGTTGTTCCCTTAATGTGCTGCATATCTTTATCTGAGCTGAATAGCTGATTATAAATTATTCAAAGTCCAGTGCAGAAGACTTGATCATTTCCCTCTACACAGAGGAGGAAGCATCTGCATCACAATTAACCAACTAAATATAAGATTTACCAAGTAAGCTTTAAGATTAACCAAGTAAGATGCATTCCATCCATCCCCCTATGGCAGATATTTAGTAGAAGACAGTCATTTAGATTCTCCCAATAAACAACAGAGGTGGGCACCATAGAGGGTGAGATGCATCTTATGCTTTGGTTGTAAATTCAATGACCATGAACAGGGACGTGTATGTAGGCATATCCTACTAAGTATTCCTTGGACCAGAGAACATCCAATATGAATTTACTACAAAGCACAATTGTCCCTACAAGAACAGTTATTATCCCTAAAGGGACAGTACTGTTTCAAATAAAGAAGGGTCCTTAAGTGGCTTGTGTCAGCTAACTTGGAAAATCTTTGCTAGGGCTTGTGCAATAATTTGTCTCCTCGCACATGAGACAGTCCCTAACAAAATTTTTACCGATGAGGTTCTCATACAGGGTCTTTTTAGAGCATAGAGTGAACTGGCATCCAGCAACGAGTGCGTGTCAACCAACACAAATGCATCAGAGGTGGGACTACAGGAAAAGGAAAAATGCTGGTATCAACACAGTTAAAATTGGTCCTGGCCAGACTTAATTCTATCTTTGCTTCTGTCAGGTATATTTTAGGTAATACTAGGAAAACGTTATTCATTGAACTTTTATATAAATCCAACACAAGCCTCAGGAGTTTCACAGTGACATCTACAGACAGCAGAAACTTCACCTTGAATAAAGATCCACTAAAACTCTTGAACAGTCAATCACTGTACATTTTCAGTTGTTCACACAGAAAATATTGGTACTTTCTAACCTAGCTCTATCTATAAAGTTGCCCTATATCTGTGAAAAATCATAGTACCACTATTTGAGTTCAGCAGTTCACAGAGGTTAAGATCCCAGCAATTATCAGAATAAATAGTCTGATCTCCTGTATGTTATAGATATAACACTCCATGGAGCACAGCAATTTTTATCTAGTATATCAACTTCTGGCAGTATATCCAGACTTAATCCAAAGATATGTGGAAAGCTTTATTTCCATGAAACATCACTCCTCCCTCTTACTCTGCTCCATAGAGAAAAAGAAAACTTTATTTCCTCCTAGTTTCTCATTTAAGTCCACCTGATTTCATATTCCAACCTAAGTTCTTAGTAAGCTAGTTAGTATTTAATTCCTAAATACTGTAATCATACCCTTCTATCATTCTGACACAAAGAAAGTTAACCTCTCCCACTACAAGTCTTTTTTCTTCAGTACTTAAATAAGTTTTGAGTTTCTTCTCCATCCTCTCCAGTTTTAACAGTATTTTTGACTGTGGGCACTGAGTTTGACATAGTATAAAGTTGTATCCAAAATGAAAATCACATTTCTAGCACCGTTATTCATGCAAATTCTACTTTTCTTCACAGGATCCTTCTAGGATTTCATGTTTAGTTGCTTACATATTATAACCATTTGGAAGTACCTTATTTTTCTCTTTAATTAATTGCCATGAAGCACTCAGCTCTTGCAAGAAAACTAATCTATAAAGGGTTTCAGAAATCATAGTAGGTGTCATTCAAAGTAGATATCTCGATCTGAACAGTCACTCAGACTTTTCACTCAGTGAAACAGGCGTGTCCACAGCCAGTAAGTCTGTTTATTTTGTGTGTGCTAGAAGATTGTGTGAATTTTATTCTAGAAATGTCCACAGGCCATGAAGAATACTTCTAGTCACCTTGCAGCATTAAGAAGTTGGTGTCAAATAAATGCTCACATTTTGACCCTCTTGTACCTCCCTCAGCTGATCTATATGATGTTTACCAGAAAATGATCATTCTTTGGTAAGCAAACTTGCAAACTCCTTTTTACAGGTCAAAGGGACTTTCAGAATTGCACAAAATCTTTGCATGAGGTGGGCACAGTATCAAAGCACAGGGACAGATTAAAAATAAAATCTCTACAACTCAGTTGGAGCAACCTGGAAAATCAATGAAGGGCCTCACAGTGTTTGGATACATAACTGAGCCTTCTGTAATAATCAAAGAAATGAAACATTCAGCCTCAGTCATGGGATGGTTTGTTTTTCTCTAAATGAAAATAATAATAAGAAGAAGGAGGTCTGTGTGTGTGTGCATTCCTGTGCGTGTTACAAATGCTTGTAGAAATATGAGGTCAGCACATCCTAAGTACTTAAAATCACAAATTCCAAGAGGGAGATTACTTAATAATTTTAATGAACATCCTGTTATTCTATCACAGAAACAGTGCATTTTAAGCAATATTTACAGACAGGATCAATAAATCGAGCTGCTTTTATTAAAGTGCCTAAATAAGGAATTTACAAACTGACAGCTGAGCCATAGAAAGACAGATTCAATGATTCAAGTATTGAAAGCATATCAGCCTCAACTGATTCTCTCTAAAATCTGAACATCGCTAGCACTGGCTCCACATGAGACTGACTGGAGATTTCAATATTGCTGTATATAGCTGTAGGAAAAATCTATCCACGGCCTGAATGTGTCATGGTGCTCATGCCACAACAAAACACTGTAACTGAACAGCAAATCTGATTTTAATTGAGATTCATCTCCCCTAAATTTAAGGCATCTAAAGTCAGAATAGTTAGATTAGTTGTCTGACATTTAGATGCCTGAGATTAGGTGAAGTTAATCCTATGATGAAAAAAATCCACAGCTTAGTTCTGAGTATTAAGGCAGAGATGGTACATCCCTATTTGTGCTCTTCTGCTAATGAGCAGTGAGAAATGGACCTTGCCCTTGGCTTTAATTTAGTATGAAGGCTCCAGTTTCTTCCAATACCTCTATGCAGTATCTGTAACATAGGCATCTATAAGGTAGGAATTTCAGCAGTGTTCTTCTATGATGGTGTGTCAGATGAGATGAAAGCAGAATTATTCACTTTTATCACCCCACAACAAGCCATGTTGTGCAAAACACTGCTTACATATTGTAAAGACTGAGCACATCACCATCACGCAGACATATCCTGAATTTCCTCACTGGAAAAAAATGTTAATTAAAAAAAAATTCAGAAAGGTCATAATCAGGTCTTGACACAAAGAAATGAGGAGCATTATGGAAATCAGGCTCTGAGCATAAGGAAAAGTGAAGATATTACAAAACTGAGATGCCTGAAGGTCAGGCAGGATGCAGGGAGAATTATGTTTACACAAGCAACCACACATTATCAGGATGATGGAAGCAGAGCAGTGAAACTGTGCTTTGTCCAGGCTAATTAGTCCTGCTAAAAAATTCCATCCCACCATCATTACATGGCTTGAGTTCCTAAATGAGCTTGTTCAGAGTGTCCAGTGCAGACATACCTCCCCATCCCTGGAGAAGAACGTATTAATTCTTAATTAATCTTGTGCTTGTGCTTGTGCTTAATAAGCACAAGATTAGATGAGAGTAAGTAATATGCACTCTGTTTTGCAATTGCAGTTTCTGCAATCAAAAGTATTGTTTAGTTGCTTGTTGTGTGTTCCCCAAGCTAGGCAGCTAAACACTACACAACAGTTCACTCATCCCCTTCCCCCACCCCAGTGGGCTGTGGGAAAAGGAAAAATAAAAGCAGGAAAACTTCAGGGTTGAAGTAAAAGCACATATAATAAGTGATGGTCACATAGAAGAAGAGACAAATAAAATAAAACAGAACAAGCAATGCAAAGATAATCACTTACCACCTCTCATGGGTAGACCAATGGCCAGACAGCTCCCAAGCAAAAGAAAAACCCAAAGCACGTAACTCCTAAAAGTCTCTCTTTTCCCTTTTTATTGCTGCTCATGATGTTATATGGCATGGACTATCTCCTTGGAAAATTTGGATCATCTGCCTGGTTTGCTCATCTTATTGCAAAACCTCCATTGTATTCACCGAAGAGGAGAGGAAAGGACAGAATGAGAAACAGAGAAGTCTTTGTCTCAGTGAAAACACAGTTCAGCAACAGGCAGAATATTATTATGCTATCAGTACTCTTTCGGTCAAAAATCCAAAACACAGCACCATTCAATCTGCTATGAAGAAGGTGAACTCTATCCCAACAATGTCCAGTACATTGCTGAATAAAATAATTCAAGAGTAGCCTCTTGGTGAGATTATGGATTTGAGTCATTATAACACATACCAATACAGTGAGATCTGCAGCTTTGCAAACCAAAACTTCTGTGGTTTATTCCTTCCAGCACAAGGGGTCTTGTTATCTTTGTATATATTACAGTGAGGTATCATTCCAGATCTTTCTGAAAAAAGTGTTTACATACACAGAAAACGAAGTCAGATAGAAGTAAATAAAACCATGAAAAAGTTACCCGATCAACTGAACATAATCAAATATACTTTCTACTTTTAATGGAGAAAACAGACTCCATTTCTTTTCTCTCTTTGTCAGTAACACAAGGGTTTGTTTCTTCCCTCAGACATAGACTGTCCTCATTACACACTCCACTGTACTTCCAGTGCCTTGGTGGCTATGTTTGGCTGCGCCTCTGAGACTAAATTCCCAGGTTATCTATATTGTCAGACCCTCAGATTATCCTCTGAGGAATACTGTAAGCATCAGCAGAGAAACATCAAGTGCAAATCTGCAGAAGTATTTAGTCCTTGTTCCAAGGTGTCCCAATGTCCAGTCCTGTAGCTCATCTCCTGAGATGTGCTATTTCTAACAGCATCTTATCTCAAAGGCCACATTGTCCTGCCATGCCCTGGTATCCTGGAGCCCCAGCCAACAATTTTCTAAAAGTCCACTGTCTGGTTCTCCTTTTTATAATAGAATGCTACCATAATTAGACAATTGGAATCTGGGGAACTGTAAGTTGCTACAGTCCCTTCAATCCTTCCCATGTTCACAGGATGTAAGGGAAGACAATTCCTCAAAACCACGGTATAAGGCACAGATTTCATCACAGTTTTCACTGACATGTGCAGATATCAGAGCACACATAATACTATTTTTACCAGACTTTCTGAATGGTGGCTAACGAGACAGAGAAAAATGCTAAATATTTTCTCTGCTGTCCACGCCAAAACCAGAAAACCTCTTGATATTAAAATTCTATGCCCCATTGTGTGAATTGATAGATTCAATTAACCAAGGTGACCACAACCCACAGCTGAAGAGCAAACACTAAACTTATTCCATTGCCTCACTGGCTGGATGATTCCAAAAAAACAAGCAGGGACACACACACTGCTAAGCTTAGTCCAGTCTTAGCAGGGGCACAAAGCACACGAGCCCATTCCTGACTACGTCATGTCAAAGGGCCTGGCACATGTACAAAACTTCACAATGCTGTGATTTCTATAACCTCTAAGGTTCTTGTCTCTCTTTCTTCCAGCAGGAGATTCAAGCCTGTCTGTGAAAAATACCTTTTAATTCTTTGACAGCATTCTGTTCTCTTCTATAGAAATTTTACTTCCCAAGACAGACAGAAATCATCCCAAAGCAAGCACAATATGTGAAGTTTCTTATATGGAATATTCTTAGCATCCCCCAGTTGCAAGGTCATCTTGAGAGAAAATTCCATTTTCCTTCCTCACCAGATCTTCCAGTTTTAACACTTTCCTCCCAACACCCATGCCTACAGGATCTTTGCTAGACATGACTTTCAGGGTTGATGATCAACTTGTTGACTAGAGGCAACATAAAAAAAAATACCAGCACTTTGCATGTCTGTATGCAGGTTGACCTCTGCTACCTGAAAAAATGTTTCATATGTAATCACATAATTGCTGAAGAACAGTGTGGTGTCTCAATGTATGTTTTGATGAGAACTCAGAGCTGCAGACACAAAAGATCAGCCTGCACTGCTAAATATGACAACACTTGTGAATAGTACAGTCCATGGCATAGGTTTTGGAAAAGGGCAACTAGCATCATCCAGGACATTTGTCTGTCACCAGTGATAGTGTAAACCAGAGACCATTCTTGATCCTACAGACAGATTGTCCCCATTTGGAGTCCAAGATAATTTATTCACATAGAAATTGTTCATTCCATGCCAGATGGTCTCACAGAAAGAAATGTGGCTTCACACACATTTCATTTGCAAGAATAAGAATAACCAAAGAACCAAAGCTTGGTGTGGGTACTCTTCAGAGTTCAGCCATCTCTTCAGTATACAGGAGAGCAACAGAGAAATGACAGACGCTGTTGAGATTTACAAGCATCTGCCTGGAAAAAATTAGAAATGGAATAAGAAAATGTAGCATTTCACTTCTATGATGGAAAATATGGATAATAATGTTCATTTCCCTTTTAAAAATGGGATTTATGAGATTGTACAGGAAGCTCTGAAAATTACAATATACATGCTGAACTTATGATTTATTCAGCAGTATTACTCAGTTAACATTACTGACACTAATGCTATTAGAAGAAGAAAAAAGTGTCTGAATAGCCAGTGCAGAAACTGAACCACTTAGAAATTAAAAATATATTCACAGAAAGCCCTTGCAGAAGGGCTTTCTAATAATTTCATGACAATTATGTCACAGAAAACTCAGCCATTTATTCAAGCAAATCAAAAAGTAGCCCACAAGTCAAGTAACAATTGAATTAAGATACCAGTCATCATATCCATTAAGCTTTTTAAGATTATATGACAAAGTTTAAAGGAACATTCCAGTACAATGTGAAATATTATGCTACATCTAATTACAAAGAAGTGTAAATCACTTGGTTTAACCGTTTAAAAAAAACCTGCTTCAAATACATAATATTAAAAATAGAGATCAGATATGCAGTTCCCATATGAATGGATTACATACCAGCAATTTTTAGAGTCACTGTGAAAGAACTTATATGGAAAATTTTCCTCTCTCCTTTCTTCAGCAGTGCGATGGAGATAGGGCTGGGATGAGAACAGGTCCAGTTATCAGCCTGTCGTTCTGGACCCTGCATGACAAGACTGTGGTAGGGCTCCAAACCAGCATCCTGCAGCATCACTAGGCAGGAACTGATCCTATACTGGTCTGAAACAATAACCTTGGACATGGACAGGGTGTCCAGGGGAGGTAGACTGGGATGTCTGCATGTAGTGCCCTTAGGGCCTAGAAGATTTCACCTCATCAAAGCATTTAAGCAAATACTTTAAGACCCAGGTAATCAGTTAAGAATGTGACTGATTTTACCTTACTAACTGTTGATGTCAGTGTAAATTACTGACACAGATTGAAGTGCTCCTTTTGCATGAAAGCTGTGTTTATTCTCTCTGAAGTGAGAACTAGTCAGCTATTTAATACACTCGGCTGGATCAGGATGGCATGAAAGAATTTTATTCATTACATGATTCTCTGTCCAACAGCATACTGCAATTGAATAGTAATGATATCATTAAATATTAGGACTTCAGCATTTTGTAAATTAATTTGGCCTCTCTGTCTTGGGAGGCAAAGGGCAGAGAGGGAGGCCTTAAATACTGATGAATTTTTTTAATAGATTATGAGAGCTTTCATTTGTGGAAAACACTTAGCTGGTTTATACTGTATTCTAGGCATCCCTACATCACTTTCACTTTTGAAGTCTGATGCTGTTCTGAAATGGGATGAGACAGTAAAATCTGTGAGATGAAGTTCATTGTCCTCTGTTTCCCTCAGACTGAATACATTACCAAGCTAATAACATTACTTTTTTTAGGCTGCATTAAAGACAAGTGCCAGTCCCAAAGTTTGCTTCTGAATTAATTCCAGCCCAAACTGGCAAATCTGCATGTAATTAAGTCCTTGTTAACCTACAGAAATGTGTCCATTCACCTCTTCATCTAGCAAATACTAATTACTTACACTGATAAGTCACTATCATCTCACCTGGACAATTTTGTGAGATACTTAGGCAGAAAGGTAGGATCAAGCAAGTGAATTTAATGTGTATGTTCAGGGATTGCACTAGTACATTCTTCATATCCTCATTTTATAGACTAGACATTTTGGCAGGTGAAAAGTAATGACTTAGGATTTGTACCAGATTGGTGGCCCTTCAGAAATTCCAGATGCATCCATTAGATACATGCAGATCATTGCTGTAGCTCACATGCTACTGCATGTTAGTCTTGAATGTGCAAGAAGGAATAAAGGTAATTTAGAACCTACTCAGTCTAAGAAGCCCATTGAGTGTCAAATCTAGTGTTTATGTATACCCCATATAAATAGATAATATACAGTAGATTATATTTAGGAATAAATTCCTCGCTGTGAGGGCGGTGAGTGGATGCCCCATCCTTGGAAGGGTTCAGTGCCAGGTTGGATGGGGCTCTGAGCAACCTGGTCTAATGGAAGACATCCCGGCTCATGGCAGAGGAGTTGGAACTAGGGTTCAGTGCCAGGTTGGATGGGGCCATTGTTCCATCCTTCAATGGAACAAACCATTCTTCAATGGAACAAGCCCTTTTCAACCTAAGCCATCCTATGAGTCTATGATGATTCTGTGATACATATTCAGAGGATAAAAAAGAATCTGGGACAGATCTTTCATGCTTGTTTCTTCCTGGCTAAATAAATAAATATCAACCCTATGTCACTGTAGTAATGCTTCACAGGAAAGTGATGTGATATCTTGCCCTTCAGCACTAAAACCCAGTTATTTACCATGCAAGTCAATGGTGGTTCTCTATTGACTGGTAACACTCAGAGGCTGTGTCTGTATCGGTGACCAAAACATTACAGAATTGTTGCCTGACATTGAAGCCAGCTGGCACAGTACACCTTTTATCCATCCTTTTCCTTCTATCCAGCCTTTTATCCATCCAAACTCTCTCCGTCTCCAGTGCAGCATGTCCATAGTCACAGTGCCTGTTTGGAATCATCACTCATAGCTTTCCAACTTGGCTTGGGAGGCATTTGACTGAACATTTAACTGAATTTGACTGGGTACCTTCAGTCAAAACCATGCCAGGGATAACACTCAGAATACAACAGAAGAGATGGCTGAGGTCAAGGCCACAGGAGCATATCCTGGCATTATTTAATTTACCAGCATAGATGTGACTGCAAACTATTATTATGATAGTGAGGCTGATAAAGAACAAAAAATACCCAATATTTTTAAGTTTTATAAGTGTATATTTTTGTGGACTCACACATTTGAAAATTTGGGTTTATCTACTTATGTATCAGTATGGAACAACAAACCAAGAAAGCAAGTTTATTTCCCCTAACTTGCCTCACAGAGAATCTGGCCCAGGCCAAAGTTCCTCAAAGGCCCTTTTCATTTATTTTAGAAGTTGTACAATTAAACAAAGAGAAGGTAGTCTATCAACTGAAGAGGACTACAAATGGACCTTTCTACCCAAATCCCATTTTCATAGCAATTTCTTCCTTTCCTAGAGCAATGGATGAAAAAAAAAAAATTCCAAACAAAAGAGCAATAGAGGAAATATCACTGTGGAAGTAGGGTATATAACCTGTCAGGGCCTCCCTGAGGTAAGAAGGAAAGAAATGCAAACTCTGTTGATGAGGACCCAACAAATGTTATTTTTCTCCATAGGTTGTAACAGCAGCCTTGAGTAGTTGGCTTAGACAGTCATGACTGTTTTATCAGAAGAATCTCTCCTGACTTTTCTCTTTTTTTTCCCCCTCCTATCTTTGTCATGCCTGTCTCCAACCACTTCCCTTTACAAGCCATCAATGCCCCCAGGCTGCTGAAACTCACTCACATTTCAAGTGATTCATAAGGCTGGTCTGGCAATAGCAGTTCTGTGCACTCCCTCCTTCTCTCTTACGCCTTAGAGGACAAAATGAGACATCCAGGTCAGGCTATAGGGATCTCTTACTTCTGCCTCTCCTCTGCAAAATCTGCCCTTTCAGAGTATTCCGGTGACAGCCTCACTCTTCTTACACAGAGTAAGAAAAATGTCCTTGGAATAGGCAAGGCATCCTTGGAACAGATAAAGCGAAACACCAGCCATGGAAGTAGGTGAAAACATTACTGGTGTTCTCAGGGTTTAATCCCAGGGCCAGTCCTGTTCAATACTGTCATGATCAAGTTTTCTTGTAGTACCAAACTGGGATGTGCTGTTGACTTTCTCAAGAAATGAGGCATTGAAGAGGGATCAACATAGATTGGAGCACTGGACAATAGTTAATAAGGTGACATTTAACAAGTTCCCGTGCTAGATTCTGCACTTGGGATGGAACACTAGGCACAGGTATGAACTGGGAGAGGACTGGCTGGAGAACAGCTCTGCAGAGATGGATCCAGGGGTGCTGGCCAGCAGGAGTTCAACACTATCCAGCAGAGTGTTCTGGCAGCCAAGAGGGCAAACCCCATCCAACACAGTGGTATCCAATGCAGCATACCATCCAAGCAGAAGAGATGATTGTCCCACTGTTTTCAGCGTTGGTTAGGCTTCATCTGGAGCAAGATGTGCAGTCCTGGGCCTCACAAGTGAAAGTCCTTGAATGTGTCCAGATAAGGGCAACAAAGCTGGTAACAGGGTTGGAAGGAATGTCTCATGTGGAGCAGCTGAGCACTCTGGGTTTGTCTAGTTTGGGGAAAAGGAGGCTGAGGGATAACCTCATTGCCCTCACAGCTTTCTGAAGTGAGGACACGGGAAATGAGGTGCTGAGAGGTGGGAATGGGTCAAAGCTGCAGAGGAAGGTTCAGACTGGATTTCAGGAAGCATTTTCTTTATCCAGAGGGTAGTCAAACTCTGCAATAGGCTTCCTAGAGAGGCAGTCAATACCCCAAGCCTGTCAGTGTTTGAAGCACTGGATCTTTTTAATGGGAGCTATATGGCTCACTTTTGAATTATATATGTATCTATATACGCATATATACATATAGAATACTTACAGAAGTATTCAGTAAAAATTGGTTGTTAGAAGACAAACTGGTTTTTGTCTTGACAGCTTGACACTGTTCATAATGGGAAAAGTCTTGACAGAAGAAGGAAGAATGAGGTGGAAGAGCACCTGTGAATGACACATGCTCCAAAAAATCTGGAAAGACTTCTTAAATGAATAGAGTTATCATACCCATGCTGTTATGACTAGTAAATAGTAAAAGAGATGGATAAAAATGGATGTGCTTAATGTTACATAGAAAATCTGAGTTGCTGTGTCCTATGCCATACGACCCTCCACCCTCCATCTCTGGAAACTTCCTACACTTCTGCTGGAGTGTATTAGTAATGTTCATCTCCATTCAGGAGTCACAGTTAGACCCAAGATCCTATTTATGCTAATCACAATAAAAGGAAAATTTATCATTCCCTAAAGCTCATAAGTTCAAGAAAAGAATGAGATCTTCCTGCTATCCTTTACCCAGAACCACTGAGTAAGAGTGCTGTTTGTAACATGAATGCCACAACAGTACTAAGACTACCTCTCCCCATCAACACTACAGGTATAGTTCCCTGTTGAGAAAATTTTGAATCAATGACCCTTGTCTTGAACTCAGCTTCACAGTAGGCACTCACCTCTGAGTTAGGCAGGAGAAGAGTTAGACTGAACAAATTCTTTTTCTCTAGAGTGCCCTTCTCTGTAATCTAATGACAAGGAAAGCACACTTGCACTGGGTCATGAGTAGAGAATGAGCCCTTGTATTCAGTGAAGGGATAAGATGTACCAGCTCAGTCCCCTGTCTACTGTTCTTCTGTTGAGATGCTAGTGGTATATTCCCATACATATAAGAGGCAGAGAGAAAATCCCACAAACAAAAAAACTGGGGCAACAGAGTATACTGAAAATTTTCTGGTCTAAATTTCTGGAACTATGTCAGGAAGTTGATCTCTCTGTTTTTAAGCATCAATAAAACCCAAATTGGCCTGGAAGTGGCTGCATTTCAGTGGTGGGGAGCAATACCACACATGATGGGTGTGCACATGGTCCTCTCTAAGGGAAATGGATAAGAAGAATTGCAGAAGGATGGTCATTTGACTGTTGAAAAAACAAAACAATTTGAATTCTTAAACAGGTAATAATTGAAATAGCCTGGCAGTTCCATGAGAGTTCGAGAGTTTTAAATATATCTGATATTTATAAGGTCCCATTTGGAATGATGGCATAAAGAGGTTCAAGAAAAATGAAAAATACTATTATTCTTATTATCTTTCTAAGACAGTATTTTACTCACATTTCTGAACTGTTTCAATTTGCCATGAAGTTTAGCCAGCTCTATTCCCTTTTGAATGCTAAATTAATTGGTACTGAGAATCTCTGACCTATTTCCTTCTGTTATTTTTTCTTTTTTTTTTTTTATCTGAGTCATGTCATTCTAAGCAACCTCCTAAAAAGAACCTGAAACAGCAGGTACTGTGTTTCACCAGATACTTATCTCCTCTCTGCCTACCTCATTTTAAAAGGAAGCTGCACTGAAAATGGAATTTGATTACAAAAGAAATCAATCTGTAGCTCAGAAAAAAAGAACCTCCTTCATAATTTATAGAGCCCTGCTGCTTCACCCTAATTAATGCTCATCTGCAACCTATTCTTCCTGCAGGTTTTGCCTTCTAAATGAGTGAAAAATGACAGGAAACCTTTGGAAAGTAGTTTGCTATTACAGAATTAAAGAAGAAACTGGATTGACTCATTTAGAGTCCCTAGTAAAAGTCTCATAGGCCTTAAGAAAATACTGTATTCAATTTAAATAGGATTTTATTTGATCCAGGTGCAGTTGGATATCAGAAAGGAAATGTAAATACAACAATCTATTGTCAAGAATGTAGGCAGTTTAATCTCTTTGCAGATGATATATACCAGGATTTTCTGTTTAACTGGCAGGATAATCAGCATACAACTGTGGGAAAAAAATCATTAAAGTGATGAAATATGGAAATGAGCCTCATGCATAGATAGAGGGTGGAAACACAGTCCTGGGGTGAAGGACTGGATTCATGGTCTTAGTTTGATTATTTTTCTCAGTGGTAGGCAGAAGTCTCTGTCTACAGAAAGAAAATACAGATATTCCTTTTGCTCATCCTTTGTCTATTTATGGTTTAAAAGCTTAAATCCAAGGACCACCTTTCATCTTTTGCATGTCTGCAGTCTAGGGCAGGGGACCTTTCTTGTCATGCAAATGCATAAACATAAACATATAGTATTGATATAGAGAGAAAAGCAGTGTGTGAATCAAGAGCAGGTATATCATCAGGCACATGTCTACCTTCTGCACTTGAAAAACTAGGACAGGCAAAAATCAAAATTCTTAGGAATGCAAAAATATGTTATCAAAAGTTTTATAACATTTGTCACCTTCTCACAAAGAATGATATAAAGCTTAATCAGTATCCTTATTAACCTGGCACGTTGGCAATTTAACACAATAGCTTCTTTCATCATAGGGAAACTGATGCATATCAGCAAAGGAATTGTTCAAAATCAAATGACGGAAGCTAAGAAGGATTTTTAGATATGCAAATCACATGCATCAATTCCTAGACAATATTTTAGGAAAAAAAAAAACAACCAAGAACTATGTTTACTTACTGATACTAATTACTGTTTTTCATAAATCAACACAAAATGTACCCATTAGAAGCAAAGATTTCCAGTGCCTCCATTTTGAACATGAGGAAATAATTTGGCTGGAAAGTAATTTATTTGACTCTTCCAAGTATAATTTATGGCATACACACGAGGTTTTTCCAAAGCAACATTATCCCAGTCCTGAATCATAATGAGACAGAGCACAGTGCTGACTTTTATTTTTGATTGCCATTCAGATAATTAAGATTACTTTAACATTTTAGACAAAACAGTGATAAGACCAGCAATATATATGGAAATTGGATTTTAGGTTTTGCTGAACTTATTTTTTCTAGGTTACAGCAAAGCTCAAAACCTAGGCTCACTTGCTTCATATCACAGGGTATATTAAAAATATGTTTCCATTTCACATTTCTATGAATGGATTACCTTTCTTAATTTAAGCAGTTGGCAGATGGCCTTGGAGGGCAGCTCTTGCTCCCCAAATTGTTATGTGGCAAAATTGCTCTGCCAGAGCTCTAACAAACCTGCACTAGGAGGGGAAATACAGGAAAAATTAATGTTATCTGAAGGATACTGTCTAGGGTATAAGTACTCATGGTAAAAAAAAAAAGGAGGAGATGGGTCTGGATATTTTTCCTTTTTCTACCACATACTTCCCACATGACGTGTAGATACATCATTTAAATCCATGTTTTAAGAATTTATTTTTTGTTTAGCCTAAGTCCTAGTGCATTGCAAAGCTGAAGAAACTTAGCAAAGTCCTCCTATCCAGGTTCTTCTTACACTGACTTTACACTTTGTAAGGAGATGCCTCACAGAGCTCCCCATTCTGTTCCCCTGGAAAACCACAGTGACAGACAAGTTGGTTGCTCTATTATGCCTTTAGAAGGAAATCTTGCTGGTCTCAGTCAGGGTCCAGAACTGGGGACACAGTGAAATTGCATAAGACTCCATATGAGTCAATAAGGCTGTAGCTATAAAAAAATGTCCAGAAAACAGTCTAGGCACAATCATCAGCATTACAAAAATGCCAAAGCATTCCCGAAATGAGCTTGTCCCACTCTAACCTTTAGTCTCACAAAAAGTTGCTTCCATAGCTCACCTGTTGATTTTTCCTATCCAGAAACCATGGTTCTCCTTATCACTGTCTCATCTACACTCACTCAACCCACTTCACAAACAAGCAAACAGATCAGGACCAGCCTTGGATTGTCTGACCATNTAAGGGACAAGAAAGACTGGTAATTTTGGCTAAAAAAAAAAAAAAAAAAAACACCTTGAATATGTTTCTCTTTAATGTTTTGTCATGTTTGATAGATCATTCATGTGTCAAGCAGAAAATGCTATATCCCACCTAACCATTCTGCTTCCTAAAGTGGATATGCTGAGCTAAACAGCTCACAAGCTGGACAAAAAGCATAGAGATCATGCTACCAGATTTTTTATAGTACTTGTTGTTATTAAAGTTCCTCCTTGTTTACAGAGATAAAACTGAGAACAGAATAGAGCGCATAGAGTGACAAAACCTTCCATTTTTCTCCAGTATTGACATGACTGTTATTTGTGATTGATTAAATGTAGCAGAACTCCATAAGCTGATCATCAGTGGGATAAACTTGGCATTGGCGCCACAGAGACCTCTGGCATGTCACAACAAAATTGCAATAAATGCAACTCAGATGAAACACTCCATGTAGAAGGACATTGGTTTAGAACACCCAAGCATGGCCTGAGGAGCTGTGAACTCTTGTTTCCCTGATCTCACTTTGACAACATCTAACAGTGACTTTGTGTGCAAATAGAACAATTGTTGGATTCTCATTGCAATTTGAGCATTATCCACTGCTCATTGGGAACCCTATAAACAATACTGAGAAACAAGACATTAAGACTGAGCTCAGTGCTGACCCTGGAACAGAACAGTGAATGCTATGAAAACATGCATTTTTCCCAGTGAAATATTAAAATATCACAAGGCTTTGAAAAAATAAGACCACTATACTTGTTTCCAAGTCCACTGAAAGAATTACCTGACCATGCCTATCACAGCAGGAAGTATGAAGGGACAAAAGCTGAGGGAGGTTTAGGTTACATATCAGGAATTTCTGTAATTTTGAGTATAAGATAGTATTTCTCTGGAAACATTTCTTCAAACACGTTCCCAGTTACAACCCGCATGTTTTCCTAGAACTCACAATGACATTGGGTATTTTGGTGACACTAGCTCCATGCCTGTGCTAATTAATTGAGGGTGCCCAAGAACACTGAAGCCAATTGACAACAATATACAGGTCCAGCAAAGCCAGCACATGGCCATGCAGACAGTCAGGAAGCTTGAACACTTGAAAGAAAGGAGGAACTGCAGGAGGTGGGTTTTTTCATCCTGGAGAAGGTTTATGGAGAACCTTTTTGCTGTCTTATTGCAGAGTGTTACAGCTACCAATTGAGAGGGTGTAGCACCAATGGAGCTTCTCTTGTTTCTCAGAGGAGCAATAGCATAAAAGGCAGTAAATACAAGCTGCAACACCCTAAACACTTATCAGCTACTGGGGACAAAAAAAAAACCCACCTCTTCATGAGCATAGTCACATTTATGAAAAAGACCCAAAGAGGGGAGAATGAAGTGTCCATCCCTGTAGAAGTGCAAACTGTAGCTTGAAAGGGCCCTGAGAAGTTTGCTCTGAGCTGATCCTGCTTTGAGCAATGTGGCTGGCTTGAGACCAGAGGCCACTTCCAGCTATAGAAGTGATTCACTTCCTGTGATTCTCTGACTGTGTGATCACCTGCCCTTCAGGTACTACAGGAGCTGTTTCACTGTTGGACAGCTGAATTTCTAGAGGCCTGAGTTACATTTACATAGAATATACCAAAATGACTGTGTGCCAAGGCAATCCTTTAAGCACTCCAATTATTTGATATTCAGATTTATTGTTTATCTTCTCCCTCAGGAGACATATGAGGTACACCACTGAAATTTGAGAATATGCTTTTTGGGAATATGCTTAATGCACAGTTTAACTTACTGACACACGGATTCTCTAAAACATGATTATTCTTATACCTATGGCTCTATTTTCCTTGCTACTCTGCCCTACCTCACTGGCCAATATTAAAATGAATAAACTAAGCATTAAAATCCAAGATAGTCAGAACTAATAATGTTAAGACTAAAGGATGGTTCACACCTGCATACACAAAATAACACAGAAAACTCAGAAGAAATAAAACCAAACCAAAACACTAGAGGTTTATCATTTAACAAAACTGGGATAATGGAGAGGCTCTACCTGCAAAATATTGTACACAGTTCATGACTCTGCTAGTCGACCAAAGATCTGTTCTGCATGCTAGGCACACACCATACACCTGACTATTAAACAGGATACACATAACTGCTCAGCCAAGTTTCACAGTAACAGAAATGGAGACACAAAAATTGGTAGCCTTCAGCATGGGTTCAGCAAGACTGGATGGGATCCAATTCACTGGGGCTTAGAACCTCCCTTCCAAGGCAGAAGGAGGCTGGAAGCACCAGTTCAACAAAAATGTGGGCAAGAAGCAAACCTGGCATAAACAAGGCATCATTGGCTAAACCAGCACTTGAGCTATTTACTGGAGGATGTCACTAATGGCCTAAACAAAACACCACTATTCACTTAAGGGAAGCCTGACCTGTGTATTCCCAAAATGAATTCACTCAGTATGGTCTGCAGCTACAGTAAGAAAAAACAGAGGAAAAGAAAGCCAACCACAATCATTACGATGCTTAAGAATATTTTCAAGTGTGCATTTGTCCTCAACATATAGAAATCAGTCATGCCATTCACCCATGACATGCAGAAATTTGGTTGCAGATCTAAGAATTACAACAGGCATGAGACAAATATAAAATTATTACCTTTACACAAAGGACAAATATACAATAACTGAAGCTGAATCTATTCCATTTATCTCTGTAGATGAACCCATATTGACAGGTATAGTATTAAATTTGTCAGCGCCTGGCCTAGAAGAGTTATGCAGCTGTTCCTCAAAACAATGGGATGAGTTTAAGCATCACTTGAGCAGAACTTTCAATACAGGCCAGTGTTTGTCATTTTTCCAATTGTTCTCTGTTTTCCATTATCCTACTTTCTTTATTCTCTCATTTATGCTCAGCTGGTCCTGTATTTTCCATTCCTTTTTTGGCATCATTATTATTATTATTTTTCTTGGTATTTGTCTTCCTCTACCAGCTCTCATCTGTGCCATTTGCTTTTCCCTTTGTTTTATTCTTGTCTTCTGGAGTGGGCTGGCAATAGGAGATGACTTCATGGCAGGGAAACCTTTCATCTCAGTGTTCAGTCAGTAAACAAAAGTGTTGAGCTGACTCTCTGGAGTCTGGCATTTTTTCTCTCCGTCAAACAGAACAAAGTAAAACACAACAGCTCTCCTCAGGTAACACTCAGAGCTCTGTCCTCTGCCAGGGCACTTCTCATTGATTCTACTGGATGGATCATCTGCATGCTTTGCAATCATAACTCACAGTTTAGCAGTACAGAGCCTATTGTCGTGCTGTTCACACATCATAGCATTTTATTTCTTACCATTTTAAATCCTGCAAAACATATTTAATGATGCTTCCTTCCTTTACAAAATGCATGAATATGTATTCAGAAAAGAACACTGGAGTTTCACTTTTTTAGCATGCTTCAGAAACTTTATGTATTGCATATAATCTGACCAAAAATACTCCAGATTTATTTAAGTTCTTCAAAAGTAATTCCAGTCACTTGATACAGGTAAAACTGTGCATTTTGGATGACAGCTGTTTGTCATGTTTGTTCTTTCAGTTGTATCCAAAATTGCTACCAACAGAAATCCAGTATTTCCTCCTAGTTCTTGCTAATGGACTTAGAAGACAAAAGAAAGATTGCGTAAATGTCAATTTTTTTTTTTCTCCTGACAGATTGCCTATTAAGTAGAAAAAATTTCAAATAATGTGTGAAATAATGCTGCAAGTCAATGACAGGGTTCTGGCCCTCTAAATCTGACATCTTACAGCTTCTGCCGAGGGTTACAATTGCAGACACTTTCCCTTCTTGATTAAGTTTTTCTGCTTATTATGCTTTATCACCTCATGCTCTTGGTGTGAAAGAAAAATTTCCTTTTTTTCTTCTCTGTCTGCTTTTGAAAGAAATGTACCATGACCTGACCTGAAAAAAAACATTTCGTATTGGCTGAAAAATTAGGGCTGATTGGCATTTAATTTTGTGTTGCGAATTTTCTCTCCTGCAAAATAGAACAATTCTTCTCCAGAGAGCTGATTCCTTAGGGGACCACCCAAGGAGCTTACACTCGTCCCACCTGCAAGGCAACTGCCTGGCTCAGACACTGGCTGGTGTCCCACTCATGTTTCTAGGCAGACTGCCAAAAAGAAAGGTCACCTGAGAGCAGCCTGCCAGGTGGAGGTGAGAAAAGCCACCCATACAAGGGAACCAGCTGTCATGTTGTGCAAAGAACAGAGCAGCCTTCAGGCAGCCTGGGGAATCAACTGGTTAAATATTTGAAGTTTTCAAATAACTTAAATCTGGAGCAACTTACAGACAGGTGTTCTGAAAGAAATTTCCAAGAATTGTGATGGTTGCTAAAAATACATCTTAGTATACATTAGTGCAGAGTAAGACTTACTTCTTGGTGATATTCGAAAATATCACCAAGAAGTAAGGAAAAGGGGAATAATCTAGGTAACTGCAGAGTAGTTAATCTGATTTCACTCTCCAGAAGAGAAATCCTAAAGTTGATATGGGATTCAATTAATGAAAATTAAAGGTAGAACTATAATCAATACCAGTCTATACCATTTTATAAGAACAGTTCATGAAACAAATTTAATTTTCATAATGTACTTATTATGTAAGTATTATTATGTAACTCATAATGTACTTAGATTTATTAAGGTTTTTGACTTATGGATGGAAAATTAACTCTTCAAAATATCACTGATGCACATATTAAATGGTTTAAAAGCGGGATGGCTGATGGACAAGAAATATATCAGTAAAATACCATCATCATCAAAAGCAGGTGGTTCTTTGGATTTGTGTTATGTGACCAATACTTACTAAGGAATGTATCTGTAAACTTGAAAAGATGATTTTGAGAGGGTTGATAGGCTGGGAGACCTGCAAGCAGGTCTCCATGAACCCATAGAAGTCTATAAGGAAAAAGGGAAATCTATTTTCTTGTACGTATAAAGACAGAAGTAATCAGGATGAGAGACAGATGCTACTACCATGAGTTGTAAACTAAAATAGGTCAGTACCTCTGTACCCTGCCTGTTGAAACATGCAACAGAAAACTATACTGCTTCCAGAAAAGGGATACTGAAAACCTCTGTAACCTAGGCAGAGATGCCTTAGCCATACTGGAAGAGGTATCAGTGACTAAAGAGCTTTCTGATTCTGTAGGAAGATTAAATCAGGTATAGTCATAATACTGATTGCACACAACTTTTTCAAAGCAAGGCTGATTACCAGAAGCAGTGATAGTTTCTCCAGCTTCAAGTATTTTCCAGCAAATCCTAAATGCCTTCTTCCAGGTGTTCTGCATTTACACTTCATGCACAGGCTGTAGTATGGGGATAAATTGGTTAAATAAAGATTTGGGTATACAGGAGTTGAAAATTAGGAAGGCAACGTTCTTCTTCATCTTTCAAGTTTGTGAAGATGTACAAAACACCTTTATCAGTTTTCATGAAACTCTCTGCAAAAATGGCTCTTCTCACTTGTCATGGGTTGCAGTGCAAGATGTAACCAAGTGTATTCTATTACCATCCGTTAGAACTGGGATGGGGGATCTTCTGTTGATAAGCCAGCTGATAAGAAACCATCAAGGAGCAGTTTTCCTTATCTCTTCCAGGACCAGGGATAAATCTTCTGCTAATGGGCCATTTGAATACCACTGATAAGATTCTTTAACCCCATTGGGAAATGCTCCAGCCAGGAGAAGGAGCCAAACCTCTCTATCTGGATAAAAACCTGAGGATTGGAATAGCAAGACAGCCTTCTCCACTGGACTGCCAGAGAAGAGCAGGCCTATCCATCGTTGGACTTTTTTTCTCCAGGACCATTGCTTCAACAGAGCCTTAACTGATACTCCAGGAGGACTGCAGCCACCATTGCAAGTAGACTGCTGCCAACACCCTGACCAACAGGGTGTCAGGTTGTATTCTGACTTTGTCAGTGGTTCTCTTATTGCATGTATTTTGTTTCCTTTTTGTTTTATTTTCCCTTTTTCTAATAAATTGTATTTCTGACTTGGGGTGTCCCGCTGGTCTTGCTTCTCAAACCAGAACATCACTTCAGTAGTTTGAGGCACATTTGCACTGCACAGGGCAAGAACGAGAATGGAAAATACTTAAAAGTTCTTTATCTTGGGAGAAATGCAAAACCTCAGGGAAAGCCCTAGGGTGATATAAGCTTTGTATTTTCCCTAGAAGCAGAGGTGTTTGGATGTCTGGCTTTTTAAATGTGGTGCAGAAACACTACACAGAGACCACTAAGCAAGTGACTGTGGTTTGAATGATCAACTCTAACCATCATTTTATAAAACATCCTTGTTAAAATAAACCCCCTGGTGAAGACATAGATTATAATTTGTTAGAAAGAAACTCCAGTTAACTTAGTTGCAGCTGTAGGACAAATCTTTCTCTTCACTAAATAACCTTTCAGCTGATTCTGATTCTTTCTGACATATTAATGCTCTGTGTTTAAGAATTCCCCTCAGTTCTCAGATTAATAACACCCAGTCTTTCACTAATAAAACAATCTTTTCCCTTTGCCCTTTCTAAGTTGAAGCATATGCAAATTATATCCAAAGACATAGTCCTTGGATTGATTCCCTGATGATGGAAGCGGAATTTGCTTTCTCTGTTCAGGTAATGCCACCCTCACACAGATGCTTGAGCGCTGGTTCAATTTTCCTTATTGTCAGTAATGATGACATCAGTTGGCCCAATTTTATCCCAGGACTATGCAAGGATTTTATTATTTTACAAAGCTTATGCATCTGATCTTTGCTGGTCCTCTTGCTGCTGGAAAATGTAGCATCACTAGAATGGTGTTGAATACACCAGCTAGGTTTTAAAAAGAAGTCTTGCTTTTCATGGCCAATACAGGGTGATGTGAGCTAATCAACAGATTGTTAAAAGCCAGACAGAAGTGTGGCATGACAGTGTCTCAGAACAAACAGGGAAGCGTGTGCCATCAATTCATCAGATGTCAATCTAAAGAAGAATCACTTGATGGCTTATTACCCTACAACCCTAACAAGAGTGTTTCGAAAATCATGTTTGTTATGTGATTTTTTTTCATACGTGAAAAAAAATCTTCCTTGAATGCTCTTAGAGATGCCTGGACTTCCTCCAAACTGAGGGAGTGCCAATATCCAAATGCTCAAAGCCACTATATGACTGGTCAGCAGTGAAATCTCTCCCATGGAAAGATTACAAGATCCGCAACTTCCAGAAGAGAAATAATAGCCCTTTCCTTGGGATATACAATGGTTACCTTTACACATAACACACTGGTAGAATTCTGGCAGAACTGTGAATTAACCAGGGTAAAGTCTTCACTTATTCTTTCTTCAACCCTTCCTTTATGCTGGAGTAATCTAGTATCAGTAATTGCTCACGTTGTCTCCCACAGCAAGGACCTGCATTCTCCAGATGTGGGCAAACACACTGGAAAAGCTCCTTTTGTTCCTCCACCACATTTAGTCTCTTCCAGTTGAACAGTTGAACTCTGTGAACTTAGAGGTCTTTTCCAGCCTTAATGATTCTATGATTCTATTCTATTCTATGATGCAACAAGAGAGCCTACAGCTTTGCTTTCATTCCCAGAAGAGAAATTAAATACCTGGCTCTTGGGAAGAGAGTAGTTCATATCAAAGCTTTAATGTGTTATGCAAGGACCTTCTTCACAGGAATCTGGAGGCCACAAAGGAGAAAGGAAATGGTGGAAGCTAAAAATGAAAAAGTCAGTGATTATCCTAAAATGTAATGTACTTTTTCTTTTATAGCTAGAGAATTTCCAGGCACAGAAGGGCAGCAGATCTTGTGCTACTGAGCACATATACATAATGATGACAGGAAGTGCCCTTATACCAAAAGCTTAAATTAAAGAAGTAGTCAGACAAACTTCACTTTTCTTCAAATTTTATCTTTCCTTTCACCCTCAAGAACAGCAATTTGTGAGCTCAGCTTTTAAGTAAAGGAGTTCAGAAGATTTTCCTTTACAGGGTGGCCTCAAGGCTTAACGTATTAATGGCTGTCTCAAAGTTCCCTTCTCATCCACACAGAAATGGATAAATTCACCTTCCCTTCAAAGTGAAATGGACACCACCTCTCATTAACATGGCATTTAAGTGCACACAGCAGGTGTTATCCCATTTACAAGGAAATGTCATATTTTGGAAATGTGCTTATTAATATTAATTATAAATTCCTACATTCATGAAAATGAAGTATGCGTTATCTTCCTTTAAAATTATGTAAACAAAGAGAAAAAAGGAAGATCAGTGGCAACATATATGATAAATATAGATAGAGAGAGAGAGAGATATGATGGAGCACCAGATCTCACCCACCATCTGAGTCTCAGCCCAACAAACTTCTCTCTGATTTCTTCTGCTTCCCTCTTCCAGACTGTTTTCTTCACAGTAAGGCAAGGAGAAAACATTATGTCATCTTCATTCTCACTTCCAAATTCAAGACATCATGTAGCATTCTGAGGACAAACTTGAGGAATACTGGCCTGCAGTTACTCTAAATCTAAGATTCCAACCATTATTACAAAAGGAAATACAGATATTTGCAGATTCACTGGATTTTTTTTTTTGGTTAAACCATAGATCCCACTAATGAAAGAATAAACAACTAGCAACTGTATTTATGAGCCCATTAAAGGGACCATCTAGAGAAACTGCAGTTAAAGTCTGTTTATCATTGCTCCTGTATACTGCTTCCAGAAGCTTAACTTAAAAGAGCTATAAAAAAGGAGAACAAGCTATTTCCAAACAATCCTCACAATTTAAATAATAATTAACAAATAAATCTAACAACTATAAAAAAGATATCAAAAAAGAGGTGGACCTCCAATCAGGAGAGGCTGGCTGCCTAACTGTACCAAGGACTTGAAGTCCAAACTTGACACAGGCAAGAAACACCACATTGGTTTCCATGGAGTTGTGCCAGAGCCACGCCAACTCTTAGTGCAGCTAGAGCCAGTTCATGGCCTGCTCCAGTGGAGATCAGTGGGCAGAATAATCCACCATGCTCTACTCAAGACTGAAAAGAGGAGAAGAGACAGAGTCTTCATTAAGAGAGGGCACAGATGAGACTGGGGTATCATTCCTTAGAAGCTGTCAAAAAATGTGTGGATAAGGCAGTTGGTGTCATGGTTTAGTGGTCAACATGGTGGTGCTGAGCTAATGGTTGGACTTGATGACCTTGGAGGTCTTTTCAACCTGAAAAATTAAATGTCCTTGGGTGGACAGTTTTTGTACAGTAGATATTGCCTTTTGAAACAGTTGGCCTTATCAATACCAAAGTTATTTATTGATTTGAAGAAGTAAAAGTAGCAAAAAGGGCATACAACAAAAGGGACCAAACTTGCTTCTCAGATCTCAGAAGTATCTTAAGCCCTGTGTAGAGAAGAGTATAACATATCAAAAACCCCACAGGTCCTATTTCAGATATTCTCCATTCAGCTATTCCTATTACCTACCTTAGACACTCCCTGAAAAGTATTCTGTTTTGAGATTGTCACAGTCCTCACCAGCTGTCAAATTACTTCATCTGCTTGTGAGCCTGGACCCTAATATATTTTGAACTGTGTGTAAATTTTACTGTGTGCTTGCTTGCTCCTTTCTACTGAAATATTTGCAAAACTGTGACTTTGACTGCTGGCCTAATTCCACTCCTGACGACCAACCTGGGGAACTGATAAATATTCCAAATATACTCTGAGAAGGATCAAAATTTTTTCCTTCCCCTGAAGCAGAAGTAACAAAAGCACTGCTGAAGTATTAACAAATACACCTCTGACTTATGTTAAGGAAAATGTAACAGGCTTGGAAGGAACATAAAATAAATGATCATGTTAGCATTAAAACAGATTAAATAAGTCACAGTACATTAAATTACTTTTCCTTTGTATATTCCTCAGGTGCTGCTCGGCTGAAAACCAAATGACACAATTCAGTTTTTTAGGGAAAAATCCTTAGCATTGAAAGCTGGAATTTGCACAGTCCTATGGGAACTGAGACTGAAGCATTCAAAACACTGACCTTGTACATGAATAATGGGGCTGTTCAGTGAGTGAGGTGTTTTTCTCTTTATATCAACAAGTCTTTACATTTAAAATATATCTAGCTTGAGAGCAAGTTCATGAGTTGCTATTTATGCTCAATATTATGCCCTCAGGGAACACTGTAATGAAAATTTCAATTAAAAATGAGCTTTCAAGGCAAGATATTTGTGTCACATGATCAGATAGACAGGTGGTGAAAAAAGGTTTACCACCACCTACATAACAGTGCTCCTTTGAGCTGTTTTTCCCCAATGCTGGTACGCACATTGTCTTGAGTTTGTCAGTTTGATGGTCAGCCGATGGTTCTCCAATATCCAGAAGCAGATAATAGTCTGTAACTGTTATTTTAGCTCTTCATTCCCAGTCACAAAAAGTAGTAGTGAAGTGTCTAACTCCTTTAGGAGTTATGTACTGACATGCCTTTGGAGACCTCAATTTTAATCTTTTCAAGTTAAAAAAAAAAAAAAGTGAGGCAATCCATGTATTTAGTCCAATTATTGAAATATCGAGTGCATTCTCTCTGGAAACAGTGAGATGCTTTAAGATAGTAGCAATTTTGCTGTATAAACTTGCAGTGCATCACTTCTGAGGAACAGAAAAAAATGTTCCCAGTGGCATGATGAACTCTAAGCAACCCTCAACTGAGGGTCATAAGGAATTATATAAGGCTCAGACTGCTTGGCTCATACTCTTTGGATGTCCCAGAATTTAGTCCAGAATGTTATACGTAAGCGTTATAATAAGTGTTATGATTATAATCAGATTTTTTTTTTTTTACCTTATAAGATGGGGGAGGCCAAGACTGTTGTTCTGCTTTATTTCTAGTGGCCTTTGCATAAGTGTGCAAAAGTCAAGGGATCATTGTATTTATTTTATTTTAACAAATAAACTATGTATCAAGGTTTGAAAAAAATGTGGGTTTTTTTCCCACAAAAATCTTAGAAAGTTGAAGTTTTTATTTTTTAGCATCTTCAGTTGTTTTCAACTCCAGTTTTTCCCGTGCCATGCTTTCCTAGCAGACCATGTCTTCACAAGAAAAGAATCAACAATAAAACCCAGATTACCTGTCCAAAACAATTTAGATAAATTACATTTATGCTACATATGGACTGATAAACAGCACTAGAAATTATCCTCAGGGATTGGAATTCAATCAGCTCCACAGGTAGGCTTTATAGCAATCCCTGGCCATACTTTTGGCCCCAGCTTGGTTAGTCCCCACCTGAGCAATTTCTGGGAAGTGTTCAGAAGTCAGCAGGCACCAGGGATCACTCTCAATAGGCAGTTTGGATGCAGACATCATGTAATTGAGGCTGAAAGGTTTTAACATTATATTAATGCCAATAGTCCTTATCACCAGCAAACAACCCTTAGCACATTTATTGTACTAGTAGACAGGGAGCCAGAGAGTCCAGGTATTTGAGATAAACATAAATTTTCTGGTTGCAATACATTTTTGATATAAGAAATATTCAGATCCTATGACCATAAGACAGTTGTTTACATAGCCAGTGCCCTGAGGCTGCACTTTAATTAATTAAGGGTATCATTATCTGATTCCTTTCCATTGTCAAAGGATCTCTGTTTAAGGAGAAAACAGCCTATGTGGATACACAGCTAAGCAGGAGATATGCTCACTGTGACACAGTGTGTAGGTGTGAATTATTTAGAGGGTGCTATTCCTGACATCAAATGTTGCATGACTGCTCCAGTTTTGCCTGGAGTATCTTGGTTTCATAGGACTTCTCTATCTACTCAGTTGCAATGAACACATTTCAGTGTAGTAGCTCTTAGGGTATATGGATTTTTTTCTTTAAAGCACCAAACTTTAGGAGCCCTTGATCACATGAAAATCTTCAATTTCAGAGTTGCTAATGGGTTTTTCTAGGTCTTGCAATTTCAGGGAGTGGGGATGGGTGGGAAGGGAATAATGAAAATGCAAACATTGCAGTCTTCAAAGCTGTTAAGAAATAGAGGGGATCTATATGTTACTTATGTTTCTTACTCAGACTGGAGGCTAGTGGTGGGAGAGGAAATGTGGTGTTATTTATGCATGTTTAGGCAGAATAGCAGTGCATCCTAGCCCCAAGTATATGATGTAGCTGAGTTATATGCTGGTAATAATTTATGTGTTTGTATCAGTTTATATGCTGCCTTCATAGCACATTTCAGAAGAGCTTCTAACCTCCCTAGAAAATGGCTGCTTCTGGTCTACCTACATTTTTTCCTAATTGAAAAACACTTTTGATTTTTTAATAACTACATCAGAAGAAACTCAGAAATATTTTTGAGAGAGACTTTTTTTTACAGCAAATCTCCAAAGGAGGCTTTCTTTTGCTTTCATGCCATAGCAGCCATTCTTTAATTCCCTAGGTCAGCATGTGAATAAAATTGTTGATAAACAGCTGGCAAAACAAATAGACAAAACTTCTACTGTGTAAAGGTTTTATCTGCTTTAGTATCATTTGTTAAACAAGTGTCTTTGCATATTTCAGATAGGTTTTGATAAAATGCTTCTTGCTTTTGCTGCTACACAACCATTAACTGACTGACCATGTAATAAGCATAAAAGCTCAGTAATTATATGCTTGATTAGTGAATATTCTTTTCTGAGCTGCACTGCAAAGTCATTTAATTTGTATTATGGTCTATTACCCCATTCTTAGCTACTAATCCACGGTGTCTATGTATAGATACTCATATATGTGACCTGGGACCGCCATCTAAAAAATTAGCAGCAGCCTACTCCCCAGGATACATCAGTTGCCTACACCATGAGACATTTTTAAGTAGATATTTATTTTCTTGTATTTGATTACTGGCAGATGGGACTGCACTCTGCTGGTTGCTCTGCCCTCTTTGCCAGCTGCTTGCAGAAAGACCCCAAACTCTCTCTCATGCCCTCATGGCTACACTGCAGTCTGTGAAGACCCCAGTGGCATAACTGTTATTCCCGTTTTTGACCAGGAGTCATCAACTATCTCTGCATTAATTGTCTCCTCCTTTATTTGTCTTTAAGCCTAAATCTCAATCTGTTCCCGAGTCTGCCTCCTCATACCATCCCACTTGCACAAGGCAGGCTAGAGGAAAGATACTGAGTGTGCAAAGTGGAAATATCTACCTCTGATAAAACAGAATTATTGTTTGTACCCTTCACATGTGATTATGTCCCTCTGCCAATTTTACAATACTCTTCCTGAAACCTCTTTTTCTAATGTACAGTGATGTTCTTTCATCAGTACAACTTGTTTTTTCTTTCCTATATTATTTGCATCTTGCAAATTCAGTATCTCACTAGCTACCATATGAACCAAGGAGATGAATATTTTCTTTTAATAAAACAGCATCTGATTCACCTTTTTTATTTTTACATTTCTAGAATACATGCAAGAACATGTATGTTTCAAGAAACATTCGGTCTTGGTCTGGTTAGTTAATTTAAGTGCTCTCCTTAAATGGGTCTTTATTTCTTGAAAATTGTCATCTTCATTTCTTCTTTGTTTCATCTGCATTTTATGAACTTCTGCCCCAATATTTATTCAAGCAGAGATTTTTTAATTATATCATCTTTTTAATGGTTTCTAAGTCTCTCTCTTACTCATCTCACATTGCTTACCATCTCCTCACTTCCACCTTTTCCAGCTTTATGTTTTACACTGTCATTTTTCTTATCTTCAGCAACCAAAAGCCTTCTAGAGTGATTGTTCTTTGTCCCTGAAGGAATCACCCATGTCACTGCTTTTCTCATCTCCTCCAGCTGGTTCCCCGCAGGCTTAAAATAGGAAATTCTGGCTTTGGGCACAACAGAATGCTTTCGCTACATGCTCACATATTTTAAGGGAAGCATTAAAACTGTCCTGTGGATTTTAAAGTTGCTCTCAATGTCATATGCGTGCTAAGAAATAGTTTCATTTGAAAAACTTGAGCATTTTACACCTTATATCATGCAGCACATCAGGGCACATAAAAAGTATTCCATGAATTAGATTTGATCCTCTTTGACACAGCATTTTTATACTGCAGGACTTCATTACTGCACAGTAGTACATGTGGCATATGTGGAAGACAATCCAGTTACTTTAGAATACAATTATTTTGATTTTGATGCAACCAAGGCTTGCCGGTGTTTGGCAAAATGGTGTTTGTCCTTAGCTGACACAGAGAAGATCAATTTCTCAGTAACTTTTACAGAGTTATAACAATTTGCATCAAGTAAAATACTGCCAATGCCTTCTGGGGAATAAAAGACCAATACAGAGTTCTATTTGACCTTTCCAAGGAGGGCATTATTAAAGATTTATTCCTTCCAGAATTCTAATTGGCTTCTTTTGGTGACCTTTTTGGATAATGGTGATGTTTTTCTCAAACTTTACAATGCTCTCAGTTAGGGAATTCCTTCACTGCTCTGACACAGCAACTGAATTTTAATTTGCATCTTAACTCCATCACTTCCTTCCTCAAAATGCTGCAGTCTTGAGCAAGGAGATTTTTGCTGGGATTTTTTTTTTCCATGGATGTTTTATCTCTTATTCTTGAATCCTGAAAACTTAAGATCAGGCCAGATTCAGGGAAGTGTCTAATGACACAGAAAAATCCTACCAAGATGGAAAAAGCATATGAGTAAGTATGCACTGCTAGTGACCAGCTGCTTAATTGCTATTGGCTACATCTGCTTTTACTTTGTTCTGTGGGCCAAGGAACCAGATTTGGTTCCACTCCACTCCATGTGGAGTGTCTGTGGGGTGCAGGTCCCAAAGTGAATTCTTTCCCACATCAGGATTTCTCCAACTGGCAACTATTAGCTTTGCTCTACACTGAAGCTAGGAAACTCTGGGGATTATCTGTAGTATGGGTGACATGGGTAGAAACTTTGGAGTTGATCAGCTTTATTGTTCAGATATACCCACTTGTGAATCTTTTCACTATTCATTATGAAGCCATAAACATGGAGCCGGACTCTTCTCAGTTTTGTCCAAAAATTGGCAAAAGGCAACAGACACAAACTGAATTACAAAAAATCCTGTTTCAAAACAAGAAAAATAAGTTTTATTGTGCACATTGTCAAACTCTGGAGTAGGTTGTCCAAAGAAATTATGGAGTGTTCATGTGTGGAGACTAGACACAGCTTTGAGAAATCTGATCTGTCTGACCCTACTTTATAATCTTCAAGTACATGGACCTCACTAGACATAGCCCTGAGAAATCTGCTCTAGATGACACTGCTTTGAGGTCTTCAAGACCATAGACTTCATTAGGTCAGTTCCAGCCCTCATGATTCCTTATTTTACTGGTATAAACAAAGTAAAAAATCTTGCTGCATTTTTTTTTTTCCTGGAAAATAATTTGATTTCTTTCTCCAGCTGAAATGTGAATAATTTTTTGGATATTACAGAATACATAATTTTTATTTAAAACATTAGATTTTTTTTTTCCTACCTGACTGATTTCTAGTCTAAAATATTTTTATTGAAATTATACAAAGGTGAGTTTGTTCTGTACCATTCTACCATGACCAGAATTACTTGTTTAGCCAGACCAAACCTCCAAATAAAATTTAAAGCTCTGTTGCTTTGTATACTACCTCTCATTTTTACCATTCATTTCAGTAGTAAAATATGTGGCCTCCTGCCAGAATTATTGTGGCAGTGTCCTATATGAATGTTAAGCAGGCAACAATGATGCACTATAATTATAGTGCTTGAAATGATTTGAAATAAATTGGCACTCCAATTATAGATGCATGAAAGAGGCTCCAGTATATCAGAGTCAGTCCATTAATTTCTGAAGTAGCTCAGGCGATCTCACTATTTTAGTGACATTTGTTATTTGCCACTGCCATGAATCACAGTGAACAGTAGCGGGGCCCTGGAAATTAGCAAGTTGAAGGACATTTGGAAACAGAAGAACTATTCCATGTTACTTTGAGCCCCAAAGAGAAAAAAACCTCCAAGTGCAATATCGAAACCTATTTGCTGCATTTTGAGGAAGAAAATGTTAATGTTGTTTTTGATTGACTGATGCCTTCAGTCAATTTACGCAGTACTCCAACTGAGCACGGAAATAATTTTATGGAAATCTGCACAGTAAGCACATCCACATTTCTACAGTGTACTACAAACATTTTAATGGGAAACTCAGGACTGCAAATATAAATACTACATGTTATGTTTGCTTATCTCAGCAGGCTATTTTTCTTAACATAACACATTCTTTACTTGGCACTGGTAAACCATTATTAACTGGTACTGGGAACTGGGCCTGTGACTAACACTTATGATGAACACCATCTGTACAGAAACTTAACTTGTTTAATATTTTCCGTGGATAGGTTCACCACTGTTGCCCCTTTAGTTCACCCTGAGCCTTAAAAATACTTTGTTTTCCCCTGACCACGTACTGTGAAATGTTACTGTCAACTCATCAGTAGCCCAGTTTCTCTGAGGCTGTATCAGAATAAAGGAAAAAGCAAGAAATAACATCACTGAAGGAGAGAGGAGAAAGACTGTTTCCATTCAAGTGTCTATCAATGGCCCTGTGGCTGGTTTCTACTAGCTCTGTGTCACATCCAAGATGGGGAGATCTGAGATATTAGCTACAGACTTCCAAGGTCTTTCATTCGCTGTATAATTCAGTCTCTCCAATTAGTCAGTCTGAAAACTGAAATACTTTCAGTCTCCTCCAGTGTGCATTGCATAGCGGAAAGCATTGGTCACAGGATACCAACCCCATTCCAGTAGGATGATACTTCTGGGCACTAGAAATAAAGACCAGCATCTGAGCACCTCAAACAGTCTTACAGATTCAAACTTTTCAATAGGAATTTTAAACTAGCATAAATATTTATAAAAAATTAAAAATAAACTTCAAACAACTGCTAAAAGACTAAAGCAAGTTATTACTATCAAGCCATCAGGGCCTGAAATTCCAATTTAAGTGTTAGTAATTCCCCACTGCTTTCTCAAGGATTTGTAATTATGTAATTCCAGATTAACAAGCAAGCAATGTTAACAACTAGTCTATGTAGTTTCTTAAAATAACTGAAAATAAAAAATTCTGATTTAAGAAATTTTTATTTTATGCTCATAAATAGAGTAGGCAAACCTGAAGTACAGATCAAGAGCAAAATTAATGTCACCATAGTCTGTGGCTACCTTTTAGAAAACTATTGTAATAGATTTTACAAAAAAATAGCCCCAAACTGAACACACCTTTGAATTTTGAGTAACTTCTGCAACACTGAAATAAAGCCATCAAGATGACTGGGATAAGATGGAAAGTGTGGTTTGTAAACAGTCTGTGGGAATTTAAAGGGGGGAAAAAAGGGAAGATGGAATTGAGCTTAATAAATAATTTAATAACAGTAATCCAAGTCATATCTACAAGGTTTTACAGGAAAAGAAAAAAAAAAAAACAACACTTTTCAAACAAGCATGCATATTGTCCATTATGAAATTTGAAGTGTGACTAGTAAATGGAACTGTATTGATCAGATTATATTGGATATTTATCTCAAACATAACATATCTGTACAACAGTGGGAGGAAAAAATCCACCCAAGTCAGCTAAAAATTGTCTTGTCCAGCAGATCTCAAATGGCAGCTTTCATCAGCTTTTATGGGGTTCTGCAGAAGTCAGGATGTCTATATTTTCATCACATTTTAAAAGAAACTATAAAACACCAGTTACAACACCAGCAGGAGGCATAGCGTGTTCAGTCACACTGAAAATGGACTTGTAAATGAAGACTGCTTCAAGAGCTTTTGGGTAGGGATATTTAATGCAGGTGCATACAGATACCATAATAGATTCATGGAATGTCCTGAGTTGGAAGGGACCCATAAGGATCATAGAGTCCAACTCCTCCAAAGATATACATCAAGAACTAAGAAAGGCAATTTTGACAGGAATGGGAGACTTTAAACTGAAAAGTCATGTTTCTGAAAGACTGAAGGTTCATCATGAACCAAATGAGAAATTAAGACATCAGTGTGTTTGAAAATCTACTTCACAGCTTTGAGCTTATCAAAATCTCTTCCTTAGCAGTTCATAAAGCTTGAGTTTAGCTGTGTAGTTCATCTCTCATAGAAGCCAAGGATAAGTACATTGTCAAATTTGTTGAGTATCAGACCAAGTCCAAAAGAGCACTTTACATTTTTTGAAGTGCTCTACAAAGATTAACTAATTGAACCTCTATCATAAGAAACTTCTTTGAGAGGGGGAAAAATGAAAACTCTCTTTTTAATAGTTGGGTTGTTTGCCCCAGCCTTTCACACTAAACCTAAAATCCCATTACTAAAATGAAAAAGCTTTTTATTTTTAACATTTTATTCCCTTTTCCATTGACTTGGATCAATGTGTTTTAAGGAGGTCACTGTCAAATTGCCAACTTTTTAGATGTACAATTCAAGCCTAATTAAAGGTTTGATAGAACTCTCTCAGTAAAATTAACTCATTCAAATAGGAGATAATTTAAGATCATTCACTAAGGACCTTTTCTACTTCCATACAGAACATAAATTTTTTATTTCATCTAACAATATAAATTAAACTTGATAAAAGAGGTGTGGGGTTTGTTCCAAACTTAGGAATTTATATAAAATGGACAAGTTAATGCTATTCTTTTCCTTTGGTGGTGCTATGAATTCTGCTTCTAGCAAACTTGCAGAACTTTAATATACTATAGCTTTCTTAAAATACCTTTCAATCTCCTTGCTATCTCTTGATTTTGGTATTGTGTGAGTTTCCTTGTCCAGAACTATTTGAAAACTTCTGTGATTCTAATTAAAAATGGTATCTCAGAGAAAAGAACAATTGTCACACAATAGTTAGATGAGGGGTTTTCTGCCTGGAAGGTCTTAAGACACACCAGGATAACATTTAAGTTTAAATGCTGCAAAACTCTGGGTTTGCTTGCCTACCTGCAAAACCAGTTCCTGTTTATTCAGCATTCATCACTGAAGTGCCTGACCTAGAACACTGCTTGTTTGCCAGATTGCTTATTTTAACTCCTAAGTGTTCCATGCTGATTTTGAGAGTCTATTCCTGATGTATTAAGTGCAGGCTCCTCTCCCCACATACAAATGACAAATGTTATCATAGCAGGTTATAAGACAGGATTTGAACCCTGTATTCCCCAGACACCAGCTACATTGCCAAGAAATGCCAGACACTGAGGTCAGAAGTTTCTGGGGATCTCTCTTTAATATTTGGGGAACATCTTGAGACATGCTGAAAGATATGGTCAGGCTGGATGGGGCTCTGTGCAACCTGGTCTGGTTGAAGACGTCCGTGCCCATCGCAGGGGGATTGGACTAAATGGCCTTTAAAGGTCCCTTCCAACCCAAATCATTCTATTATTCTAAATTAGGAGGTCTGATTTGGAAGTGGAATTGGCGCAGTATAAAAGGATTAGACTCTATAGTGTTGACTACTTTGTCAAAAGTAACTGGTGTCCTTCTGCTGGTGGCAGTCAAGGCAGCCAAGGCCACATATTTAAACCACTAATGGACAGGAGCAGGGAGAAAACAGCAAAAGGAGTATAATTGAGGCATGTCTTGCATGTACATGGCATTTTCTGCAAGTCACATCACTTGTCCCAAACATGTCCCAGTAGCCAATTCAGTGACAGAATTCTGAGTCAGATGAAGCTTTGGTCTGACCAGCTTGTATATTCCTACATATATTTCCAACTGAGCTATTGTAGCTGTCTGGGAGAACACTCAATGTGCCTCGGTGCAGAGTCAGACAGAATAGCAGACATCCTCTTTCATGTTTCTGTTTCTACTTATTGACACATGGAAGTGTTACATGTAAGAGTTGGGGTATCAGTGAAATATGCATCATTATATATTGATATACATGTAGTATATAGTATAAAATATAAATAGGCAAAATACATACTATATAAGTGAGCATGCATACAATTGACCATATCTAGAAGCCTGTTCCTAAGCATCAGATCTTCTGCTTGACTTACCAGTTGTTGACCATTTAGTGTACAGGCATCAGAGGCTTCTTCAGAGTTGACTAAAAGTATAAACAAAATACCTGTATACAACCTAAATATACAAGAACTTAGCTGGGCTCTCCTCTGTGAAAAACAGAGGAGAGGAATCTCCATTTCAGACCTCATTTATAGCTCTCTGCTTCAATTTCAGAGTGTCTGTCCTGAGCCCTGCCTCGCAAAAGCAGCTCTGCTGAACTCTGAGCAGTTCTTGTCCTTGGGTGATGCACAGCTCTAAAGCTTGTGTGCCATTGCTCTCATTAAGAGCCATACTATGACACTGTCTCCCACTTCCTGGAGAAGGAAAGACTTAGTCCACCACTATTACAATTCTAAAATATGCAGGAAATAGCATTTGTCAAATGAAATATCCCACATTCTCTGACTCAGGACACAATTTTATTTTTTTAATTCTCCCTTAGTCTGGAATCCGTGACTGCAGTTCACGGAATTTTGCAGTTATGCATTTCCAGCTAGACTCAAGTAAGGCAATTTTTGCTAAGTATGTACATGCACTTACTGAGATAAAACAAAAAGTGTTTATTTGTTTACAGCTAATTAAATGAGAAAGAGAAAATAATTGCTACGAAACGTGTTACCCAAATACTTTTCTACAGATTGCCCAGGGTCTTTTGCTTTTCAGTTAAACTTAATTCTTCTGTTTTCCCTCTTTTCTGCCCTGCCCGAAGTGAGGGCCGGATTCAGCGTATGGTCAAGCCAAGAAAGACCTTTCCATTGAATTACATGCACTATTACTGCAGTGTTTGAATATCTTACCTGAAAGTTACCATCAGTCTCTGAGAGTCTGGACTAGCTTCTGTGGAGATCATCTTCCCTCTAGACAATACAAGAATAACAAGGACATATTCTGAAGTACTTAACAAAACCAGAGAATTTTAATTTTGAAATACTAGCATCTTACAGCTGTTTAATACAGTTCCCATCTCTTGGGTACTCATATGAAGCACAGCTGAACACTAAACATTTTGAGGCTACAAGAATAACAGCCATTTTTAAATCACTGAAGGATGACACAATTCTAGACAAAGTGTATTTATTCACTGTTTCCAACTATGCAGCTATCATTGGCACTCTATATTAATGAAGATAGGGAAGAACAGGACAACCACACTCTGGTTCATAGGAAATGAGTGGTAAATTATTTGTAATCCCCTATTCTAAATGCTACCCCATGTTATTTTTGACTCAGGCATTTCAAATGTTCAGCTGTGCTTATTTGCCCCTTTCAAAAGTTTATGAAGTCCTTGATCTAAGGTCACTAAACAAATCTGAAAGCTGTAAATGAGTTCAAATGCAGTATAACGGAAAGTTAATTTTCACTGCCCTGTCTCTAGATTAATCAGTTGAGGACAAAGATGAATTAAGCAATATATTAAAAGACTGATATAGCAATACAGAAGCTGTATTTATCTATCTCTGAACCACCCACTCCAACAGCTTTATATGAATTCATTTTCTCCAGCTAGAGTAATACATGCCTTGAACATAGTTCCTGAATATCAGATAAAGTCACCCACTTTATACCAGCAGCATTGAATGAACCAATACCAACAGAACAATTTCTTCAGATGCTGGTTTTACTCAGCAAGAGAAAAAGAGAATCAAAAGAGAATATTTGCAGTACCTTATTTACTAAAGTGCCAAATGATGTTGCAAACCAGAAGTAACTTGATTCCAATCTCTAAAAAACTCATTCAAATAAAAAATAGTATCTTCAGGAGAAGGATCAGAAGAAGGCTGAGGACCTGCTGTGCTCAGAGAAGGATTCAGAGAAACCTTCCAGTACTTAAAAGGGGCTTGCAGGGTAGCTGGAGAGGGACTTTTGACAGAGTATGTAGTGATAGGACAGGAGGAAACGGCTTTAAACTGAATGAGGTCAGGGTTAGTTTAGCTATTGGAAAGAAATTCTTTGCTATGATGGTGATGAGGCACTGGCATAGGTTGCCCAGATTGTTGTAGCTGTTCCATTCCTGGTAGTGTTCAGGGCCAGGCTGGATAGGGGTCTGAGCAGCCTGGTCTAGTAGAAGGTGTCACTGCTCACAGCGGGGAGGTGGAGCTAGATGACATTTAAAGGTCCTTTCCAAATCAAACTATCCTATGATTCTGTGATTTCTGGAGATGGGGGGGAAAATTGTTGCCTTTGATTAAAATAATCAAAACATTGAAACACCCTTGAGAGATCCCACAACTCACTATATATCCTCAACATAAGAAGGGCAGCTGTCTCTCATGAGATACTGATGATTACCACAGAGACAGAAGAATAGGTTCAGTAAGAGACCTTGAACCTAGCACAGGAATGAAAACATGAGATGCTCCTGCTTTATTTTGCAACAAAATTTTCTTTATATAATATAACATGATTTATTTAAAATAAATTCTGATGGATAGAATTTTATCCAACTCTAGATAAGAAGGTATAAAATCACCTTGTCAATTCCTGCAGCAGTGTGTGACTCCTAAAATCAAGCCCCTCAACTTTGCCAAAGTGCAAGACAGCATAATTTCAAATAAGATCACATTGACCAAAGAAGCCATGACATTGGGGAAAGCAAATTAGCATGTTCCTCTGGAGCACCAGCTGCTATTAGATAGATACCTACTCTTTTCCATAGGGCAGCCTTGTGTGTTCCCCACTTTACAGTTCCTCTTGAAAGACGCAGCTGAGAAGATCAAAGTATGTGCTGAGCCCCTATGTCTTGTGTGGGAGTTAGAGAGAGGAGAGCAGCACTGAGGTGCCAAAGCAGGGTTTTTTCTAGGCATTGAGCTGAGGCTGGACAATAACTGTAAGAGCAGGGGAACAGCCAGTGACTGTTCAGATGAGCTAGTGGGGAAGAAAAGACACAGCAGAGAGGCTCAAAGATGACTGCTTAGAGAGCAAGTGAAAGGCTACCATGTACTGACTTCTGGTCATCAGCATTGCCTAAGGTTAAGCACTAGAACTGGGCCAGTTCTTGTATTCCTACAGTAAAGTAAAGCATCAGACTCCCAAGCTAGAGATGGTATGATTTTATATGGCAGCCTTCAGTGCATGTTCCTTCTAATCTATTTCGCCATAGGGGATCTTCAACTCCTTGTTTGCTACGGAGAGATTTCTGCTTTTTTCTCTCCTGTTCGTTCTCCTTTGTTGTAGCTCAATAAGTAGGTACAGTGCCTGAACGTCAATGAAATTGCATTGACTCTGGGCACAGACAAGCATCAGTAGGAAGTCAGTTACAGAAGTGGTGTCTCAAATGCATGTCACCCCCATCCCCAGCATCATATTTTGACACAAAGTGTTCATCTCCACACCTCTCCCTTGTGGCTTTAGATCATGTAGAGTTGTATTTTCAAGGAGTCACAGAATGGTTTGGGTTGGAAGTGACCTGAAAGATCATCCCCTTCCCATTCCCCCTGACGTGGGCAGGGACACCTTCCATTAGAACAGTTTGCTGTGGGCCCCATCCAACCTGGCCTTGAACAGTTCAGAAATGTGGAATCAGAATGCTTCTCTGGGCAACCTTTGCCAGTGTCTCACCACTGTCACCATGATTAATTTCTTCCCAATAGCTAATCTAATTTTTTTTAGATTTTTTTCTTTATACATTTGTTGTTGCACATCATTGCAGAGTGGAACTGGAAAAAGTGTTCACTGTTACATTATTTCTACTCACAGAAGTAAGTGGGAGTCACAAAAATCCCTAGGAAACAAGTTATTCAGAAAAATAAGAGTGTCATTAGCAGAGTTTTAACAACCTCGATTTGGATGTATCTGTGTACTGCTTAAAAACATCTACATATTGGTAACAACATAAAAGCAGCTACCTAAAGAAATAGAGTCCTGCCTACAAACATTTCTAGTCTGTTCTTCAACTATTAAATAATATTACTATAATTAATTTTAAAATGTTTATTTTAATGCTGCTTCATCTCATTTTAAAAGGAAACCATTTTCATGGTGTTAACACACTTTCATCAAGGTTACAGTAAGTAGGAAGTGTTAATGGAACCAGCATTGCAGTGACATACATTCATATACTAGAACAATGCTGCATAGTGTGTCTAAACATTTCACCCTGCCCCTAGCCCCAGAAATTATTCTATTTCAGTATTGTGAAATTATTCTACACACATAGTACTTTCTTTACTGCTTCCTCTACCACTTGTTAAACCAGTTTTAAAAAGGAAAATATGTTCTTTTTCTGGTGATCTGTTTTTTTTATAAAGAATGAAGAAAAAATCTCAACTGGCAAACGAAAAGCCCTTGAGAGCTGATGTATTATCTAATGGCTATGTTGAAAATCTCTGGTTAAAAGGTTTACTCTTCTATGGTCTATTTCCTCAGGTACAAGAAAAAAATATTTAAATCTGGTCTACTGGACAGAATGATTCTTTCTTTACAGCTAGACTTTTCCATTTTGTGTAAATCCTTCTTTACCATTATGAATTAATTACCCATAAAAAGGATAAGAGGAGTGATGTTCCTCTTATACAGCGTGACATAGTCACAATGGAACTAGAAATTGAAAGGATAAATCTTGCAATGAATGGTGACATACTTTGTACAAAGCATGTATACTTTATATATTTAAGTACTACAGAAAAGATGATATTAACATGCCTCAGTTTTAATAAGTTCTTGATCTTGATCCATCTGAGAATTCAGAAGCCCAATTGCAATCTAATGCCCTTCCAGAAATAGCACAAAATAAAGCTCTGATATCATTGCCTTCCCCTTGGGCACAGTAGCATGCTCAGATTTTCTTGTTTCTGTGGAGTTAACTGAATACAAATATTGCAAGAACTACGCCATCCTGTGAGGTTAGGTCCTGGAACAAGCACATGCTCCATGCAGGCAATGGTACTGCATTTATGAAAGCCCTTAAATCACTCCCATTCAATCCACACTGTTTTTTTTTACTGAAAAATCAAGCTATCAACAAATTGTCATCCCCTCATTTAATGGCACTTTCTAAGTAAAGAGGGCAGAGAACCAAAGAAACACACATCATTCACTTACCTAGGAGAGAAGAAAGGAGCATACAGCACTTAGTTCCCTGTCTCAATGTGAGACATCGAGACACCATTCTGAAGAGCAAGCTGAAGCAATTTTCTTCATGGCCTGAAGGGAGCACATTAACTAAAACACAGCTAGAAAATACATTTCCCAGAGCAGAAACTAGTCAGATCCTCCAAACATCAAGCCTCCATTGAGATCAATACTACGCTGAATTTCAGACTCCTGCTATGAGTGGTGCTACCTTTGACTCACACACGGCATCTCTCCAGCTACAATCCAGAAGGTGCATCCCATATGGGTAGATCAGAAATCAAATAGTCAATTAGCTGTTATATATTCATTAGAAAAACAGGTTTGGGAAATTCCTATCTCTGTCTCAATCATCTCTTGCCACCACTAATAGGAAATTTTCATGTCAATTTTGTCTTTTCCCTGCCTGCTATTCCATTGCCAACTCAGCCTGTATGGGGTCATAGGCTCACTGCAGCAGGGATCTTCTCTCTGTAGCTTTGCACATACTACTGAATAAGAACGGGACTCAGCTCACTGTTTGACTCTGAAGCCAAATGGAATCAATCAACATCCTTCTACATTTCACTGCACTTGCCCCTGAATCTCTTCTGACTCCCTGCAGTGTCTCTGTGATATGGTTATTATATTGCTCTTCTTCTGTCCAAAGCTTCTAAGACAAAATGAGCCTGTGTCACAGCCAGCTTCAGTAGAAAGTAAAAAGGTATGGATGTTAGATATGCCCTGAGACATATCATGAAGGCACTTAGGATTATTTGAGGGCACATGAGCTGCTGAGATAGTCCTGAAGGACTCTGTAGACTGGAGGAATCATGGACTTGTCCAGATTGTTGACTAAGAAAGATCCCTGGCAAGTGATCATTGTCTCACACTGCAGTAAACATCCAATTGACTTGGACAATTGACAAAAGCTCATCTGCCAACCCTATCTCATCTAGACTATTATTTTATATAGCCCTATATTATTTTTTTATACTAATAAACTAAGCTGTCCCTGAGCTCATTCTCTGGCCAACAGTGAGACTGGCTGACACTCTCTGGTGATAAATGCAATACTAAAAATCCCCTTCCCTTCAAAAAGGGGTAACCATTGCAAAAACAACTTCAGGGAACATTCTTTTGACTGCACTAATTCCTGAACCTCCTAAACTAGTTAGGATGGCTAAAACTGTGCCAGAGGTTTTCTTATAGTTTAACTAGAACAGAAAATCAAGTTGTATAACTCAGGCTCAGCATTTAGTTCTGTTTTAATTGCAGTCAAAGACTCCTGTCTCCCATTGCAATCTAATTTATAGGTACTGTGGTGAGGGGACAGGGAGAAAAGGAAATTACATGTGGATATTGCTTTTAGCAAAATCATAAAAAAAGAAAAAAAATCCTGCAGATCTTCCAACATTTGGGGATAAATTTGTCAAATTGTTAAACTCACTATCTATTCCTTCTTCTTTAGCACTGTGCCCCTATAAATTTTAAGGTGTTTAAATTAAATGTCTTTCTTTTCTATCAAAAGAAGACATTTAAATGTCTTTCTTTTCTATCAAAGGTATTATTTGGTATAAGTGACAAAGTGACACATTTGGTAGCTTTGTAAATATACATTTGAAGACTCCTGGCTGTCATAAAGTAACTGGGCTGTCAGATTGCAAAGTCAGAGTAAAGCAAGGTGGTTAACTGAAATGAGACTCCCATGAAGAATTTTCTTGTCGCTCTGTATGTGGAAGCATCTTCTGCAAATTCAGGCTCTCAAGTCAACAGACACTTTGATCACAGGATGATTTATGCCAGCCATCAAATGTCTGAGTGGTAACCACACATCTGTCACCAGGACAATGTGGCATAAAAGAGAATTTAATTGCTTTTGGATTATAAATAAAATTAACATTACAGGAATAAATTATGAGATCACTGTTAATTTGTCGATCATGCTATCAAGGGCAAGAAAAACTACTGGGCATAAAAAGCAAAGTTATCTTTGCTCCTAAGAGATGCAGTTAGGAATGTTTTAATAACAAATGGCAACAATTTCTTTCTGGCAGGTACATACAAGCTGAAAAAAGATTGTCAGTGTTGATGAATCTGGCACATCTGTCTCATTTAATCAACTATTGCAGGTGCTAATGAAGGAAACCATCTGGGATAAAGGGCTGTGAAAGTCAGCTGTTAAAGCTATATTTAATATTTAGATCCACTTTTCCTATTTCCTTCCTCCCACCCATTATTTAAAACTGATGGCTTGGAAGAGAACCACTTCTGAGACAAAACAAGCTGTGTACTCACCACCATAAAAAACTAATTTGTGTTCAACATCCAACCAAATTATGGATGTCTAGCATACCAGAACAACACAAACTTCCCTCTCTAGCCAGTGGAGAGGGACCTGGACCTCAGCTGGATTACAGGATTTGGATTTACATAAATATTTGCACATGGACAAGGTGTCCATACACTCATTGCTGTCAGTGGTTAATAAGGACTTGACTCAGTGGCCATGAAATGATGACCAGTGTCCTTTTAGTTGCCCTAGGTTACCTGAGACATCTACACGGGATTGTTTGAGATGACCTCGTCCCTTCTGGATTAGCAGCGGGAGACAAGGAAGGATTCCCCATGGAATCCAGTTGTTTTTATCTCTTGTCACTGTGACCCTGGTCAGGTCACAGAAATCCATTCTCCAGCTTCCCTTATTTTCATGTGTCTTTTCAACTGAAGTAATTTGTGAGACTCACCTTCCATAGAGAACATTTAGTTTTATGGGGTCCAGATCTCAGTTTCACAAAATGTTAATGTAGCAGCATAGTAATAATAGCAATTGCAGAAATCACATTCTCAGCACTTTATATATGGACTGGTGAAGTGTTTTGTGTAAGCCTCAAGCTAAATACATTGATTGTCAATACTTGAGCCTATACCAAGTGCCACTTATTGTAATATGCTACATAACTTGTAAGCATGATCTAATTCTCATACAGCCCTAGTGAAAGGTGTAAAGAATACACACAATGTATGCATGAATAACTCTCTCCACTGCTGGAGAGAGGTTAGAAGACTAGTCTAGAGTGAATTATTCATTGTGAGGGATTTAACGTCCCAATTTAACCCACTTTTCTGCTCAGCAGTGATTGGCATCCAGGTTTGAGGCCTGATTGCACCTGCAAACTGACTCAAGTAATAAGGAAGCAGCAGAGTTGTCAAAGACTGCCTTAGGAAACACCACTGCAGAGAGTTTACTGCTCTCGTGATGTCTAGCATCACAAGAGCATAAAAGGTCTATGTCATATTCTTTTCCAAGATCTGCCTAAGATGCATGACAAGGAACAGATGCTGTTTTCTCAGGTCAGTTTACTTTAACTCACATGCAGTAGCTGAACAAGTTGTTTCCGTTTATGTACAGGACCTTAGCAAATACCAAAATATGAGGGAAGAAAAAACTGTCTTCAAACTTCCTATGGCTGACTCTGTATCTGAATATTAATTGATTGTATGGAGTGTACAGTCACAATTAGATGATATTATGCTTTCTTCCTTATCATCTTCAGTAAATTAATTATCAGTACAAAGCACACATATGAACTCTAGTTCCACCAAAGCCTATTCTTTAAGCCTTTCTCATCTGTAGAAGAAGAGTTTCTGCAAGTAGAAGTGATACAAAAGGTGAGCAACTTAGTGGGTTAAAAGACTTCTAGGAATGAAGGGTCAGAGAGGATCAGGTGAGGAGATAAGGCATTAGTCACAGCTACTTTCAATAACATGTAGAGATCTTAGAGGAAGATGTCTGAGGGAATGTGGGGCAACAGTAGCTGCTACTGGAGATAAAATACTAGCTTCAGTAAGAAACTGAAAATACTATGGGAGCACAAGGAAATCACAGAAAGAGAAAATGAGGATTAAGCAATCCAGATACCAGAGCAAAGATGAGATGATTATAAGCTCTTGTTAAAAATAAAAGTCTCTTCAAATAAATTCCTATACCTAACAAGTAAGTATTGTTTTAAATTGGGAAAAAAAACCCCTCAGATTAGGCATTTGCAAATTCATTCTGATGGGAAATACCATGTGTAAAAACAAATATTCGTGGAGTTAGTGGTGTTCCCACAATTGAAAGTCTTTAAAATAGATGATGGAAATTATATCTAGAGTGACATAACATACCCAATCTTCACTAAATCAAAGGAATGGACAAATGGTTTCCTGATGACTTGCCCCTTTGAGTCTTGGCTAAACAAGTGGCAAGTGAATTCGGAGACTTCCATGCCTGACTGTTTTCCAACAATGGTTCAATTGTCTCCTACAGATCCATCCACCCTCCACTGAGCCAGAGGTGTGAAAATCACCTGTGACACTTTTGTTTACTTCAACGATGGCAGTACATCACTCTTAATCTTTTGCACAGATATTACTAACTGCTTCCAGACAGAAGTCACTTACCACAGTAATCAGACACTTTAAACCAAAGCATTTATCTTCAAGCACTGAGGTATCAATAGGACCTCTGGCTTCACAGGCTCTTAGACCTGCAGAGGGAATGCATTTATTCTTTTTTTTTTACTCACTGGCCCGAATGAATAATAATGAGATGATGCATTACAAGCTGGGTTGATAAGAAGTGCTTGGCAAAACTGATATCCCAAGGTATTCCAATACAATAGGAGAAAACCTTTCTGGTCCTCTCTTTTGAAGGGCAGGTTAAAAGAAATCCAAGTATCCTCTCTATCATCTTTATCTGCTCAACAACAGAACTGTAGATATGGCAGTTAAGATCCCCCAAAAGGAGCAGGCAGTCTTTTTAAGAAGTCCTTTCACTTCTCTTCTTTTTCCCTTCATAATACTCAGCCAGTTCGCATTCTTGCTTGTAGAATTTTAACATACCAAAGCTATTCAAAGTTGACCTAGTGACACAGACTGACAAATGACACAAGTTTATGTATAACTATTTGAAGGATGTAAAAAAGCATGCAAAGTTGTTACCCATAAGGGCAGATGTAGCCCAGTTTCCAACACAAAAGGCTGGAAAAAGGATTAAAAATCTTTTGCCTTGCCACAATTTCTGCATATGGAATAGCAAGGTCGATGATAACATGGCAAAAAAGAAGCACAAGGCTGGGAGCCAGGAGACCTGAAGACACTGGGAAAACCTGCCAGAGTGGTAGTGTTGACTGGGATAGAGTTAGTTTTCTTCATAGTAGCTAGTATGGGGTTTGGGTATGTGCAGAAAACAGCATTGATAATTCAGGGATGATTTTGTTATTGCAGAGCAGTGCTCACATGAAGTCAAGGTATTTTCTGCTCCTCACACCACTCCACCTGCAAGAAGGCTGAAGGACGGAAAGGAGTTGGGAGGGACAACAGATTTCAGTTTGGCAATGTTTGACTTCTTTGCTAAGTGGGGAAAAAACACATGCCACTTCTCATCAGGTTTTTTTCTTTAATGCTGATCTCTTTAATTTCTTCTATTCAGATGTTCCAGCCTCCGCCCTTTGGGTCCTAACTGTGCCTTAGATGAAGGGGACAGGCCACAGAAGGAAGTGTGACTGCTGCTAGTGTTTCCTGGGGGCTCTGGGTCACAGCTGGGCTCTCTGACATGTCACTCCATGTCCCACTCCTCAAAGAGTTTTTTTTCAATATTAGCTGGGTCACTACTTATAAGTGAGCATTACTTTTGTAACTCTGCAATGAAAAACTATTTTAACATATTAGTCTGCGGCTAAAAATACATTGACAGCAAAATTTCAGCGTGAACAATTAAAATGCACCTGAAGATGATGATCATGCTGTTGCTTTGAATCACTTCCTGCAGCTTGCTGTGGACAGTTAATCAAAAAGAAAATACTAAGAAGGAAATATAAATTAGCCCCTGGACAACATAAATGCAGCTAGACTTGGATTTATATGTTCTGATTTCACACCGTGTTGCCTCAGTATATAGTGAGTGCTAGCATGAGGCACTGTTCACCCCAACTCTGGTTAAAGTTGTTGGATATTTTATTCACATGATGTGAATTTCTCCAATGGGATTTTGTACCAAAATAACAGCAAGCCTTCCTAAGGCTCCTCAACTGTGATGAAAAATAACATTACAGCCCTGTCTTAGCATTCTTAACACTTGAAAAAGGATTGCCTGATACTAACTGAAGCCGAAGATGCAGCATGGCTATCATTGTGCAAGAGGAAATATTTATCCAAACCCATTTGCTTTTTCATTTTAAGGAGGAATGTATGCTATTTACCAAAAGTGAAAGTCCAATTTAGCGAGTATTTTATTTCTGAAAAATATTCAAAAAAGTTTATTACAGTATAGTACACTTACAGGGAGTCAAGGGTGTATTGCTTTAAAAAAAAAAGAGGAAGCTTTCAATAATCCAAACCACTGCTCATGTACTTTCTGCAGCTTTATAGCCACTCTGGGAAGGTACATTTCTTCATATCTGACATCAAGATAGCTCCCACGTAACAGAGAATTACTCCATCCTTGGCTCACTTCTTCCCCTCCTGCTTCCCCTGTAATGCTTCAGTGTCTTGAAGGCCAGCTGGAACTGCCATGCTACAGTTGTCTGTATGTGCTAGCAATGACTTGGTGATTACCAGAATTTGTATTGACTGCAGGAGAATTGTGACATCAGCTCACAGCATCTTCTTTGGAAATTCATTATTTTTATAAATGTGTAAAATCTAGCAGAGAAGAAAAATTTGTATTGTTTCATAGGAATTTTTGCAAGTGTTTGCATTCAAAAGTGCTTGAAAGTGTTTAGTCTTTCCTTCATTTAGGAAAATATGAGATGCTTTTTGTCCCTAACTTAAGGCATTATTTCAGAGCAGTTCTCTTACTAGAATTTCAGATCAACACAGAGACACTGTGGACAGAAAGGTCATTTAACGATTTCTTTGAGAGCATTCTTTGTTCTCTGGCTCCAGCCTGTGTTGGTCAGAGAGCTGACTCTCAGTTGTGAGGCTGATTCCCTTGAAAATCATTCAATTTCTTGAATATTTGTACAGATGCTTTTATTCACATACCTAATAAAAGTGCCAGGTTTGCAACACAAACAGAATTGAGTTTGAAATAATTCCTGGTACAACTGCAATTCAAAACAAACAACACTGTACAGTGTTATTTGAATAGTAAACGGCTCCCATAGAGGCAGTAGGTTTAAAACAATATTATTAGCAAGAAAGCTTGAATTACAACCAATACCTATACGCTTCCAATATACTTTAAAAATTTTGCTGTTTCACTATTTTTTACCCCGCTTGAAGTATGGGTTTGATGTCCATTAATTGTGAAGCAGTATTCTGGGCAGTTTTAAGAAGGTTCTGTGGAAGTGAGTTTGATGTTAATAAAGCAACCATCCATTTTTTGTTGTTGTTGTTTAATGTTAATATTTTTATGGGGAAATAAAGAAAAAAATATGGTACAAGCTGTATAAACGAAGCAGTAGATGAAACAAATATTAAATAAAGTCTACCTCTGCTTTGGTGAAGAAACCTGACTATTTGCAAATATTATGCAATTATCTGCTTGAGTTTTTTGGGGAACAACTTGCAATAATTTTAGCTACTCAGTTATACATACCATCCTCAGGGCAGGATATCTAGGCTTAGACCCTGCAGTCCTATATAAGAAAAGGCTGTGCCATCTACACATTAAAAACATCCCAGAAATACAGATACTGCTGCTGTCCACTTGACCCATAACAGATGACAGAAAAAATGTTGCCTCTCCATGAAGATTTTGAGCAACATTGTACCTTAAAAGATTGCTTACTTCCTAGTCAAATAAGCCACTGAGTTGGGAATGGAATGCTGTAGAAGAGCACAGGATAGATCTTGCTTATCCCAGCTACTGAGGGAATGTTTCAGCACACTGATGCCAGCAGTGCCAGCTTCATGGTCCAGCTGATGTGAGGCCAAGACTCTTCTCAAATCTTTGCATCCACTTTGCTTGGATATTAGTTTAGACACAGCTGTAAGCTTGTCTCCAACAGTTCCTGGGAGAGAAAGAGCCAGGCATATTCAATCTTTTCGTTATTACTTTCAGAACTGCTCTAAATTAATATGTAAACATATGCAAGTTGATTGAGTCTCCTTGCATAAGTTTGTTGGCGGAGTGAGAGAGGGCATGCAGGACTATCTAAAGTTTCAGTATCGAAAGTAACTGACAGACTTCAGCATCCCAAAGAGAGAAGGGAGGGGTAGTTGAACAGCAAAACTCCAGATGTTTTTCCAAAGGTTTTTGTAATTGATTTGTCGTGGCTTGCTGTTATTTTTAAGTTCTGATAGCACCCTTGGGCTCAAAACTGGATCAAAATAATGGGCAAAGCCAGACACACACTGGTTAATAGGGATAACATGGAGGGCAGGGATAGAATCTCTCATAACTTTTGTCAACAAGTGATTTAAATTAGTCCATTTTGACTCTTACTATAGTAACTGTAAATGTGATGAGGGTGATTCACCCCATCCTAGAATAAGTATTGACTTTGGATGAGCCAAACCCACTTTTACTGAGTATAGAGGGAAACAGCATTGACTAGATGTAAAGAGTTAAAGACTGGAGTTGAGTAAAATACAGCACATCCATAATTGTAACTCGGGGGACTTTTATGTCTTTATTATATATAGCTTTCAAAACAGTAGTACTGTGGGAATCCATTGACCTCACAGACACAAAGACAAAATTTTTCCTGCAGATGACAAGATTGTTTGCTTATGATAGATTTTTACTTACATAATCACTAATATGCAAGTTAGGTTTTAATTAACTGTTCCATAATGCAGGCTGACTATTCTAACTGATATTACCACAAGTCTGATTCCCTTTGTCCAAAAAGAAAAGACTGCTCTCTTTGGATACATGCAGGGAAGTATTAAGACTTCAATTATCAGGAGAATACACGACTGTGTCACAAAGAGCTTTAAATCAGATGGCACATAAAGTGAATGACAGCTCCTATTTCTAAGCAAGGTATCTTTAAGCTGTAAAGAATTTGTAATGGAATGATTGATACTTACAGGGGTGTTTTATCCCCACCCCTTGATTTCAAAGTGATGCAAGTCAAAATTCATGAGGACCCCTCTAAAATAAAAAGAAGAATTAAGTTCAGAGCTGTTCTCTGTGCAGGCCAGAGATAGAAGTGAACTGTGTTAGGGAGCTGCAAGTGATCATTTCATAATTTAAGGAAGGTGGTGAAAAGAGTTTTTAAGCTGAATCCACATGGAAAAGTGAATAGAACTAAGATAATTACAAAAACTACTGACAACTGCCCTTGAAAAAAGGAACGAAAACAGAGCAGAAAGTAGACACAACTGCCTATTGTGTGCTTGTGAGAAAAGACAAACTCCAATATGCAAAGTAGATGAGCACAAACATTAACATGCACAAATCTGTCTTCAGAGAAGTGTAAAGAAGACCAAGACAAACTCTTCTCAGGAATGCAAAATTAACTTCCAACATGCCATGAACACCACCCAAAACACTAAAAATTCTGGTTATATACCAAGATTATATTTTATTCATCAAGAACCTGGTCAAATAGTGAAACAGGGTCTCAGAGAGGCTTTACAGTCTCTGTCTTTGTCAATTGGACAAGCTCCTGAGCAACCTTTGCTAACTGTTCCTGTTTTGTGTAGGGCTTGGACTAGATGACCTCTGGATGTCCTTTCAAACCTAAATTATTGGGTTCTTATTGGAATCTACAAAAAATGCATGAGCACTTACTAAAGGTCTGTGAGATCTGCCTTTGCCGGGTTTAACAAAGCACAGTTACTGAAAGAATGTCAGTTCCCTGAAACAAAGACAGAAGGGTTCTGACATAATCTATCTCATGCTTGTTTGGGTTTTATTTTTTTAAGATTCCTAGTTGCTAGAATATTCGTTGTTCTAAAATTCAAAACAGATTTTTGTTTCAGAACAGTCCAAAATAAAAATGTTTGGAAATAATCTCAAATTAAAGGTTTGGACTGGGACCCTCAAAAGAGTTTACATTTGGTTTGAATCATGGAAAAAATATGTGAGTCAGCACTTACTAAAAAGAAAAGATTTAAAAAATCCAATTTTTGAGAAAAAAGAAGTTTATATCAACACAAGAACACAATATCAGCAAATTATTTAGGTGTGTTTATATTTTGGAAGAATGGGGCATTTTTACAACATATCACTGAGCCAGAGAAGCAGAGCAGAAGGAGGTGGAGAAAGAAAACAACAGGTTGAGAGGTTTGGAGATAGTCTTTGCTCCTTACTTACCCATCTGGGAACTACCTGTGTGATCAAAAGTTTCTTTAGGCTCTTTTTTACAAATAGTACCACTAGGTCTGCAAATGCACATGATACCTTGGGTTTTAAGTTTGTCTATTCTGTTCTGTTCTGTTTCTGTTTCTGTTTTGGTGTGCAGCTTTTAGCTTTATATTCAGTGTTACTAAGTTCTTTTCACAGGGTGGTGAAGACAAAACAATCCTATTCTAGCTGAAGACTCAAGGACAATCTCTTCAAACTTCAGGCCCAAAGCATAAACAATGTGAAAAGAGGAGGGCGGGCAAGCAAACAAGGAGGATGAGACTTCATAATTTGAAGCTATTAACTGGACACTTGGCTCCGGTATGCAAATGGACTGAAACTAATAAATATGTGAGTTCTTGTGACCAAGCCCTCTTTTGCTTCTGTCTTGGAACCATCCGGGCAGAGCCATGACTGTGGCTCTGGTACTGCCAGGGTGTGGCCTTTGAAGGCACTTCAATAAATATCCTCTTTATTCCTCTTAACTCCGTCTAGCCTCTGTTCCAGCTCCTAAAGACATCACCCATTGGAGGACAGAAGAGCCAAGAGGCCTCTACTTGGCCTAAGGAGGAAGAAGAAGCCCCTACTGAAGTGCATCTGAGAGCAGCTCTGGAGGCACAGCAGTCAGCGGGACCAGGAATGTCGGGTCCCAGAAAATGCTGTCAACTGGAGAGTTACCAGAAGGAGATCAGTAGCACCAGAACCTCAAGCAAAACAGGATGTTCATGGAACACAGAAAAGTGTCTGAATGCCTGAAAGAAATTGCCTGGCCCCTGCTCTGGTCAGCACTAGGTATCCAAGGCATCCCACCTGTTTGGTGATCAGACAAGCTAACCAAGGAATTGGGTCCAATATTAGGGAACAAGTGTCCAGAAGCCAGGGATAAAAACAGGGAATGAGGAGAATATATAATAAGGAGGATAAAGGAGGATGACACAGACAAAACAGCCAGACAGGCATGACAGAATCATTTTTGAGAAGAAGGTAGAAAGAAGAAGATAGAAACAAACTCATAGGAAGCATAGAGAAAACAGCAGCCTAAGAAACAGGGAAACACATGCAGAGCAGAAACTGATGAAAAAACGCACCAATGGGATTAGAAAGAGTTAGCATGAAGCAAATTGAGACTGTAACACTCTTCATACTCCCTTCCAGCTGGACATCTGTCTGTTTTCCTGAGGGACAAAAGAGAGGATGGCTGTGACGGGTGATAATTTTGTATGTACACAGAGGGTTTTCATCTTGAGAAGAAAAAAGGTCTCTGTCCTTATGTTTCAGCTTTTCTGTTTAGTTACACCTAATGGCATCCTCAGTGCATTATACATCAGAGCAGCTGTCACCAAAACAGGATCTTTCTACTCTGAGAGTCTGATGACCTATCATTTTTGCCTGACAGTGGGAGAAGCACTGAGCTGCTGTGAACTACTTACGATTGTACCTGGTGACTTCTTTCTGCCTTCTGACCTCCCTGGGAAAATGGAAAAATTGCTTACAGTTTTTTGAGAGAGAGATTTTTCCAAATTTGTCTGCAACATCTTTCTTGATACAATACTGTTTTTACAGCAATCTGACTTCTGAGTTTATGGTGAAGAATTGATTACTAATCTTTTCTATTATGAAATCCTGCTCCTTTTGCCTTCATCATGAGTGAGAGAAAGGGTCAATAAACTCACTTAGCTTTTATGAAGTGTAATAAGCAAGACTAAGAAATTTATTTTACCAGAATTAAGGTCTAAGTCAATCTTGAAAGAAGTCCTGCTCACCTAGAGTCCTGTCATCCCTGGAAGTGTTTAAGGCCAGGTTGGGTGGGGCCCTGAAAAAATTGATCTAATGGGTGGCATCTGTGTACACCATAAGAGAGATCAAACAAGATGATTTTCAAGGTCCATTCCAACCCAAACCATTCTGCAATTTCTATGATTACTGTGGCCAAGACAACTGAGGACTGTTATATGTACAAATGCCAAGCAGCAAGATGAACATCTGGTAAGAGTTTTGCTACCTCTAACAGAAATACTGTGATGAGTTCTACTTTGAACATTATCTTGAAAATTTCAGACAAGTTAAACAGATTGCAAATCAGAGACTGTACCATATCAGTGCACTCTATTTTTCCAATACTTTCTACATTTGCAGAACAATAGCACATGAACTGTCAACTGAGATGAGAAATATTCAATTAGGAAATAAGATGCAAAACTTGTTTCATCAATAAGATTCAATATCCTTCGGATCCTTACTAAGGGGTGTGTAAATCACAAATGTATGTCTTTAGCTCAAGAAGAAATATCTTTTTCAAATCTTTGAGCTAATTGAATTGCAGGCTTTATAGAATGAAAAAAAAAATTATTATCATTCTGGGATTTGTATGCTTCAGACAGCACATTAGAAGACTGTATGAGTTTCTTTTGGCCTTATCATCCTGGCCTTGTTCAGATTTTCAGCTGCAGTTTGGATGTGAACTCATGAACAAAACGAGACTTGTCCATTTTGGATGCTGTTTTCATGCCACAAGCAAGATGTCCTGCAGATAAGCTGGATCCTCTAAATTACGCCCCACATATCAAAACACATCTAGTGTGTCTGCAGACCCTCAGATCTCCTTCAATACACTGCTGCTAGACCCTCCACAAGGTAAGGAGAGAAGGAGCAACTGGCCACTTTCTCATCTGATAAATTGCTGTAGTCTTTGCAGCTAAAAGGAAGTTGGTAGGATTTTCTTTCAATGACCACTAGCTGTTATCAAAACTTGATAAACTGTTTTGTTGATAAACTTGATAAACTGCCACATAATTAAAGCACAGATATGTCACAGTGAATTGCTGGAGCTGTGTGTAACACAAGGCAAATTTTTCCTTGGACTCTTCTCCTCCGTTTTCCTGGATTCTTCTCCTTCCTTTGCCCATGAAACCATAAGATGAAAATAACGTGACTTACTCGGTGTGACTTCCTGGAGAATCACAGTTGTGATGTCTGCCTAATGCAGTGTCACTGATGTCATCTTCCCTGCATGCGCAGCATTCTGTAAGTGTGATGCTCCAAAGAAATAAAGTACTACAGAACTGCAAAGTAATAATAAAATATTTTTGCATTCTTATCATGAAACTCCATTCTTCCAGTCTTTAATCACCATATATGCATGTTTCTGCTGTAATTTAGGGAAGAAATTAAGCATAGCTTTAACTACAAAAACTGGGGGTTTTTTGTCATTGTACCTTGCATTTCAAGTTGAGCACTTATTTGAAAGCTTCTTCATTTTGGCCTGTATATTTAACCTTAGAGTTCACTTATGGCTTGTTGATAAAATGCAGTAATTAAAAAGGTTACGAGACAGGGGGAGTCAGCAGAGAACCTGAAGAGAAGTCCAAGTGCAAGCATTCTGATTCCAGGGGTTAATTACTCCTTTTATGACGTTTGATTTCTGTGAAATTCAATACGCCTTTTTATGCATAGAACAAATCTTATCATTATAACTTCTATAGTTCCTTGTGTCCTTTCTTTTCTGAGATGTTTAGCTGCTTATGACACAGAATTAACTAACATCAGACCAGGGATACCCTTGGAATGAAACACTATGGGGTTTATATCACAGTATTGAACTCAAATCACCCTGAGAGATCTTTTCCTGAGGTCTGAAGACCTCCCTAGGCATGCTGTTGTTAGACTGAGTGATGAGTGAGCTACTAATTTAAGAACTCAGCATGGGGCACAGTTCTTATTGAAGAACTCAGCATGGAAAACCCTACAGAGGGTGAAAGCAAGGGCAGGTAGCCTGGGAAGAGTACAGGGAAATTGTCCAAGTAGCCAGGGATCAAGTTAGGAAAGCTAAAGCCTGGATAAAATTCAATCTGACCAGGACCATCAAAGACAACATGAAAAGCTTCTATATATATAGGTACACTGATGATAAAATGAATACTAGGGAAAATAGAGGCTGTCACTGGAAGGAAATGGGAGACGCGGCCACCTGGGACATAGAGAAGGCTGAGGTACTCAATAGTATTGGAACCAGAGCTGTTTAACATCTTTGTAGGCAACATGGACAGGAGATCAAGGGCACCCTGAGCAAGTCTGTTGACAACACCAAGCCGTGTGGTGCACTTGACATGCTGTAGGGAAGGGATGCCTTCCACAGGGGCCTGGACACATTTGAGAGATGGGCCAGGACAATTAACACCTAGACCAAAAATTAATGTCCCCATGCTCATCCACCTGTATGTTTTAACTTGGTCTTTTTATTCTTACTTCTTACCTTCTACTTCCCACCACATAAAACTGGAGCATGAAAAATGCCTTTATTGGAAGGGAAAATCAGCAAAATTTGCCATGCTTAATCTGGGGGAGAGTCCAACGCATGTTTTCTCTCTCAGGAATTTTCACCGACAGCTGCAAAGCTGTTGTGCAAACCCTCCAAGGCAGTAAGGTTTATATGGCATCTGTCATACAGGCTTGTTTGAAAAGACTGACAATGTCACTTTAAAATTAACATTGCATCATAAACATGAACCAAATCTCCAAATTAAAAGTTTTCAAGACCATGTTTGCTCACATTTTTTACTGATTCTTCCTTCTCCTAGCTCTTATGAAGATTATTCCCACTCGCACCTGCACCTCGACTGTGGAAACCCTCACAAAGATAATGTGGAGGTGTCAAGGTCTGCTCAGAGCTAGGTGGAAGAACGTTCATATTCAAAGTCTGGCTTTGTTTTTTCTTCACTAAAATGGATTTTGTCATTTGCTTCTGACACAGTGAGGTAAGAGAAAATAATGTTCCTTTCCATGTTATTTCCTAACACATTCAAGATGTATTTATTATTCTTCTACTTTTCTAACATTCTTTTAGCCTTTCCTTTTGCAGAATCTAATTTTGGGAAACAAAACTTGACAGCACCCTACTCATGACATGGAAATGTCAACATTTCCAGAAGTAATTATATTCCAAATGAACAATGTTTAAGTAAAAAAGCCCTAACTTTCCTTTAAGTAGATATCTTAGCTGTGTGTTTAGCAGCAAATCATTGAACCCAGTTTGTTTCTACATTTCAGGCAGTGAATTGTGAACTCAGTCTCTGGATATCTGATAAACCTTCTGTCTCTGATTCAGAGACATTTTACATGCGTCTTTATCCCCAGCAGTCCACAATTCAACTCTCAGGAGATAAAATTCAACTCCTCAAGGAGCACTGAGCGCTCAGTTCTAAATTTGCACTGCTCAAGGTCTCAATTGTTTGTAAGAGATTCATAAGCCAGGACGAATTTTGTAATCCTTTACTCAGTCAAAGCTCTGTGTCTGATCCCTGGTTAATTTAAATCATTTACAGCTAATCATTTAGGAATATGGATCAAGAAAAACTAGGAGGTTTGTTGGTCAAGATGCAGTCACCACCAATGGAGATACCAATAGCAGTCAAAACTGAAATGTGTACATTCAAAACTTATTTTAAATATGCCATGGTCACCTTTTCTAAGTCAGCTCTTAACTAGTCACCAAACCACTCCTCATCAGGGATTAGTTCAGTAGACAGCCAAAGTAAGCTTCAGATCTCAAGCTTTATCCATTTTTATGCTTATAAAGAGTAAAATAATACTGCACTAATTTTTCTGTAGAGAAAAATCTCATTTTGGGGATGTAAGTCACAAATTATTTCACAGTTTTTATTCAAACTTTAAAAAGAAAATTCAGCTTCAGGCACGACTTAATCAGAGGGAAATTTTACTTGAAAGAGTAGGGAATTTATAGAAATATATCTGTTAGAATGGAATAGAGGCAGCACTGGTGCTGACTGATATGCTTTGTTAAACAGTTTCATTAAGTCAAGGTCTCAAGCATAAAATTTCATAATGATGCTGAATTTGTTGTAAATTCAATAGTCATCTTTTGTGTAATACATTTCACTTTTCCCAAAGAAATAGTCACAGAATATAATTACTAGAAAGTTTCTTTAAATCTTACCAGGGAAAGAAACTGTTCTAATCTTGATGCCTGAAAAATATTTTGTGGTAGGAATAATGCCCTGAAGACAGTGCTCAGAGCATAAAGGAAAGAAGGGTTAAATTGAACATGAAAAACTCACTATTAAAAGAAGTATACAGACATTCTGCACCTTACTTAACTATTGCGGCGTTCCGCCGGGTCTGGGCTATCCCTGGTGGGCTGCCACGGGCCTGGATAGCGCAGTCCTGTTCAGCACTGCCTGTCCCAGTTCCCAAGCAGCTCCCAGCCGCAGGCTACCTTAGCAAGCTCAAGTGATATCAGCTCTGGGGGATTTCATTGGGGATTTCAGCCCTTAGCTTGCTAGGTGCCTCAGGCAGACACAGGGAGAGAGAGGAGAAGCGCTGTGTGAGGTTCCACAGAGATGTCCTTTATTGGTTTCTTCTGCGAAGGGGATCAGTGACAGCTCTTCTGTCAGTCTGGACAGAAGTAGGGTTTTTAATAGGGTTTTGGGGTTCTGGAAATTGTCCAATGGTAAGGGTCGAGGCGAATATGACCTATAGGCTTACAGGGAGATAAGCGAGGGTCTGGAGGCAGAACAGGGGCCTCTCTGGTCAGTCCTGCTGACAAAGCATTTCCTATCTCAGGCTGCTGACCACCAGGGAGGCCTTGCAGGCCTTGTGTCTGCAACACTTGACAGCTATTTATACCAAATACCAAACTTTCCAATTTCATTAGACTAAAGGAGGAATCATTGTTAAATAATGGTGTCCAGGGAAACAAACCAGCTCAGACATGACATTAATTCCCTGATGTCTCTGGAGGTAATGTCCATGTTCCCTGCACAGTGGTCAGAGACCTCAAGCCAGCTGACTCCTCTGAAAGAAAACCTTGCATAAGTCTACACCAGTCCACAACTTTTCATTCCAAAAAAAAAATAAAAGACTGAGTGTGATAAAACAACCAGTCTGGGAGAACCTGTTGTTTAATAATACACTAAGATGAACCTCTTAAGGACAGTTTAATTTCCCCTAACTCTATCTGTCTAAAATTCAGGTGCAAGCCTAATGAAGAATTTCTCTATTGCCAGAGGAAAAAGGTCAGTGTCTCAGTCAGCAGTTAACCCATCACAAGTTTGTAGGCATCAAAACTCTTACAGAGGGGAATTCACTGCCAATACAGTGGGATTTGGATTATATGTTCAAGAAGGATGGTACAAAGGAATAAGCTTTTTTCAAAACTACTCTGGCAACAGATTCAGGGAATGAAAGACACATTTTCTAAACAAAACACCAGCTTTTTAAAATTTTTCACAAAAAAAAATTTAAAATATTTAACAGAAAGTAATTTGGGAAGCAATTAGAAAGGAAATTAAATGTCCACAAGTTTTTGAACATTTGTTTTAAATTCAATTCAAATCCTGGAGAAATGCAACCAGAATGCCTCTCCAGTGAAGTCAGAAATGCAGAATTGTAATCCAACCATCCCTAGTCATGTAACACAATGTAAAAGCTATCCAGTCCCAAAAGAACTGGGAAACCAACCTGTTTCCCTCTGCCTTTACAGATACAAGAAATCACAGGAAACTCCAGCTCTATGAAGAAAAGTGAAGTTATACTTGCTGCATTGCAGTGCTGCCAGATGTGTAAGGGCTGGCATGGATAATTTTGAGGAACATCTGTAATAGACACCCCAGGGAAGCAGAATCACTTATCCTGGCATTGTCACGCATGTTTCAATACCTTGTTTCCCAATTACAAGATGAGGATAGATATATCACCACAGATTGGCAATGCCTCATAGGGGTATTTCTTGTGAGCTGTAATTAAGCAATTTCTGTGAAATATATTGTCATAATATAAAGGATGCTGATATAGAAAAGCAAAACACCTCTACAAAGCACCAGGGAGACAAAAAATTGAATGGCTTATACACTTATTAAAAGTAGATCTTAAAACCGCAAAATTTCTGTTGTCCAAAAATAATTCATATTCACAGCATATCTTGAGTCATTTTCACTTTATCCCATGTAAAACAAAAGATTTTGAATGTAAGAGAATTGTATTATACACACATCGCTCTAAAGCAATTGGAAACCAGACATCAGGGTTCATCTAATTTGTTAAGAAAACCATTTGTTACCTATTGGTGTGAAAATCATGTTTACTGCTTATATTGCCTGAGGCAAAACACAAAGATTCAAAGTCAATTTTTTTTTCATAAACAAAACATTGCAAAACTCTTCATTGCACTGTACTTGGAGCACAGGCTCAAGCGTCGGTGCATGGATGCCATCTACTGGGTAGGACTTAACTGCAGAAACTCGAAGGGTGTTACTCTGCCAAACATCCCTGCAATCCAACTGACTGTGTATATGTTTCAGAATTCTGAATACATTCTGTCTAATGTACTTTTTTATTTCACTTCCTAAGACAAAGCATACAGAGCTATTTTTCTCTGTTTTTAAAAAGTATCACTGCTATTAAATATATGGTACTTAAGGAAACACAAGCTCTCCCTTTTAGCAATGCTCTGATGCTAGCAAAGAAACCTGAATAATAATTGTACTACAAAAAGAAATAAACACACGAAGATTAATACATAAGGCCATTATATTAAAGAGCAGCTCAGTAAATTGTATTTATAAATGTAGTCAGTGTGATTTATAAGGCATGAAACTGAGCACTGATTTGAATTTCCTCTTAAGATGCACACAGTGTTTACATAGTCTGTGAGTCAGCAAAGCTCCTGAACATTTGGGCAATTTTAAGGAACCAATAATTCCATTGATTTGAACCATGTTTCTCACCCGCTAAAGGCAAAATGTGGGTGAGAAACTTCATGCTCTGAATAACCGGAACTCTATATAATAAGGCAGAACAGTTACCTTTAATGACAAACTACTCAGCAATAGTAATTTTCATGGGTTATTCTAGGAGATTATCCCCAAGAAAAAGTCATTTATGGCTTTTAAATGGGAAAATGTATCTCTCAAGACTGCACAAAGGGAAAGATGTTTACAGCCAGCATAGAGCAGGGATGTTTGCCACAGCCCACTTCTTTGGAGTGGTCCAATTTACTCCCTCACACAGTGAACAGAGCCCACAGAGCACAGAGTGTCTCTATGTCCTATAAGTGTAAATACTTGGGCATCAAGTAGGATAAGGACCCGCGTGTGTGAAGCACTAAGCACCTTTGCTAAGATGTCTTCAGGCCTTCAGTGAGAAAATGGGACCTTAAAACCATCCACATGGCATTTAATCACTGACTCCAATCAAGGTCTGAAGGTCAAATAGTCTTTTCCTTTGGAGCTGAAAGGAAATAGTGAGTCGAATTTCTGGTTGAATGAAACCAAGTAACTCTCTAAAGGGAAACTGGCATAGCCTTGTCAATACTGAGCAAAGCTGAAAGAAAGAAGAAAGATAAGACATGAGACTTCAAAAAGAAGAGTAACCCTGAGATCACACAGCACCAAGAAAAATCTGAGATCGGCAAAAACACACTCAGGCTGGTTTTATACAGAGTCACTCTCTGTCTGACAAGCTCACACATACTTTTTCAAAGATATAACTTTTCAGAGATCTAATTTGATTAGAGAGAGCCATTTGATGAAGAACTACACACTAGGATGATAAGCACAGAAAATTCCATGCACCATCCTTGAATGTTTAGAGAACAGTAGGTCTATTTTAGCACAGGGTGAGGGTCCAAGGGGGAATGAAATGCAAGTGAAACAACCTTCTTCCACATAAATCACCATAAACAAATGCAATGAGAGCAAAAATAAATCTCTTAAAGGAAATGTAATCAATGTAGTATAGAAGTCCACAATTAGCTGTCTGAGAATCAGCTAATATTTAAATGACTGCATGTGCATACCCATTCTAGAAGACATAGAAATATATTCCAAGTTTCAAATACATTCTAACTTTCATCATGTGAATCCATGTATTCCTAAAAGAGCTGTACTTTTAAGAGGGGATATGTGCTCTTATATGAGCGTGAAATTGTAATGAGACCTGATAACACAATAAATTAAACTTCTACGTGTTTAGATATAAGTACCATCAACATGAAAAGAAAAACTACCTGAATGATTGAATGGTTGAAATAAGTGTACCCCAAGATGCTGAATGAATATATTACAGAGTAATAAAATCAAAAAATAGGTATTTACTTACAAAATTGAGCACTACATAGTATATTTACAGAACTACCAAAACATTAAAGGCTCACATGAAATACAATTAAATAGAAACTTCTGAAATAATGTTAGAGTAAAACTCTAGAATTAATATTAAATAAGACCAAAGGTTACCAATTCTAGTCCGCAGTGAAGGAGACAGAACGTTTTCCTCAGTGCAAGCACCACTGGCAATAAACAATTTTGGAATTTGGAAAAAAATGTGGTGTTGAAGGCTTCGTGTTGTTCCTCAGCCTTAGTGGAAATTTCTTGACCCTGTGTTGGGGGTTGGATCTGTTTCTTTTGTGTTTGTGGAATTTTTTCCTGGTGGTTTTGCTAGGTAACTAATTGCTGGGTACTTATGGATACTTGACTGAAACAAAAGGGGGCAGCAGGTTTTTCCTGGGGAACAGCAGGGAACAGGACAGTTCTGTCCGAAGGGCACTGTTCCGAAAGGACGTCGGAGCACCAGAGGACAGCCCTGTTTTGTTTGCCATTGGATTTCTTCCTGGAGGAAGACTGGACTCATCTCATCACCACTGGACTTTCTACAGGACCATCTCCACTCCACAGAACTGCATCTATTACTCCAGGAGGATTTCATCTGGACTGCTTTTAACAACCTGACACCCAGGGTGTTAGGTCACATCCCTGACTCTGTCAGGGTTTTTTCTAGGGTTTTGTTTGTTTTGTTTTGCTTGTCTCTTGGTGCTATTACATTTGTATTTTTCTTTTTTTTTTGTCTGATATTCCTAGTAAAGAACTGCTATTCCTATTCCCAAATCTTTGCCTGAGAGCCTCCAATTGCAAAATTATAATAATCTGAGGGAGGGGGTTTACATTGTCTATTCAAAGGGAGATTCCAGCTTTTGCTGGCAGTTACCTGTCTTTCAAACCAGGACACCCTGCCATAATAGCTAAGGCTCCTTTCTCATTCTAAAGATAAAAGCACTCAAAATAGCACTTAGTTTTCCATTTTGAGTCCAATAAGAAAATGAGAGAGAGAGAGAGAGAAAATAACTTTCCTGATTCTCTCATCTGTGGGTCATTGGTAAATGGTAACTCACAGGAAAAGCAGGTTCTTCCATATTTCCTACAGATGTTTTTCTACTAGTGATAATTCAACCAAGTCTGGCACAATGGGTTTTCTTCAAAATGGGCTGCTGGATCAATCTAATATGTGGCAACTTTACTGATGGTTTCTGTAGTTCCATTTACTGGTTTCAACTTATAATAAAATTAAACTCCAGGACTTTTAAACTCACTAAAAAAAAAATCATTTCCCAACAATACAGAAAAAAAATCTCATAAGCCAGTCTACTCCGTGATCATAAAAATCCACAAATTCTTTGTTTCAGTACAAACATTTGCATCATCCCACACATAACCAGTAGCCAATACGAGATATCCTATTTCTAATCACTACCTAAATATTTAAAAATTAAAAAAACCTGATGCATTCTACTTCTGTCTTGGATGCCTTTTTCACAGCAGCAGAGGCTCTTGGGAAATTCATCAATGTTAAAGACCAGCTTGCAGTTTTTTCTCTTTGTTTCTTTTGAGACTTAAACATCTGCTCATCTTTCTAAAGGCTACTGGCAAAGTCAAACAGGTAGATTTGTACTTTTTTTGCACTAATGCTGTGGTCAGCTGGCTAGGGGGAGCTTGCTCCATCTTTGTCTTTAGTATTTTCTAGTTAGTAGGAGGTGTCTTCCATTTCTTATCCTCTGAGAAGTGAATCAGAAAAAAAAAGTGAGGAAGATTGGCATGGCTTTAATTTTGGTTTATTTACTTAATAATGGTTTATTTCTTGGCCTTAAAAAATAAGGCATGCAAGATGGCAGATAAGAGTAGCTGATTTAAAAGCATTTGTAAACATTCTCTAGTGTAGGCACCACAAAGATTTCGTCTTCGCCAAATATTTCATTAAACATTTTAACAGGCCTGTTTTGCTTGTACTGCATAAATAAAGTGGTATTTTATGTATTGCTATAAGTAATGTGGCATATATATTCTGCAACTAGATAGAGTCCCCTTGGGGAAATACCAGGTAGTTTCATAGTAATCACATTTCCCTTAGAGTACTTGGTAATTACTAATTATTCTTAATGAGATCAAAAGTAATTGCTATGTGACCTTCAACCATGGTTTAGACATTGAGAAATAATGTATGTCATCATAATTTACTCTTTAATTGTAACTATCTTGCTATTGCATGCATTTTACCATATATCTGGTTGCTCTGCAGTTACCAAGCAAATAAAAAGTAATCTGGTCATATTTATATCTATATTTAAATATATGGTCATACTTACATTTATCCTTCTGTATAAGTAGCTGCAGGAGGAGCAAAGTTCACTGCCAGATTTCCTGTAGCTAACATTTGTGTTGGTGATTATTCTATTTTTAACCCCTTGAACAGCTGAGAACCACAGCCTTCAGCGAGCAAATCATGAGAATGCTGAGGTACTGGAGTTGCTTGCCCAGAAAAGTCTGTGGATGCCCTAACCCTGGGAATGTTTAAGGCCAAGTTGGATGGAAGTCTGAGCAGTCTGGTCTAGTGAAAGCTGTCCCAGCTCATGGCTGGGGACAGGTTCAAATTAGGTGGTCCTTAAGGTATCTTCCAACCCAAACCAATCTATATTTGTACGCGTGCATGTTATAGATCTACCCAGGTCCCTTGATACAATGGAAAACTCCTGTTCCCTCTATTGGGAACTGTACAAGAATTTACATTTTCTTTTTTGGCAAAAAGATGCATGCTATTGTAGTGTCTCACTTGACTTCTTATGGCACAGATATCATAGAATCTTAGTATAACAGAATAAGCTGAGTTGGAAGGGACCTACAAGGATCACTAAAGTCCAACTCCTGGCCCTGCACAGGAGAGCACCAAGAGTCACCCTGTGTGCCTGTGAGTGCTGTCCAAACACTTCTTGAACTCTGTCAGGCTTGGGGCTGTGACCACTTCTCTGCAAAGCCTGTTCCAGTGCCCAGCCACCCTGTGGTGGTTTATGATTTGAGTTTGTATCTTCCCCATGTACTATCTGGTCTTCTGCATGCTGCTTATCCTACTTAAAGTGTCCTGAAAGTTTTGAAAACCACCCCTCTTAACTGGTGTAACATCCTTTTTTTTTGGCTTTGATGCTTTATCTGGACCTTTAATCCCTTACTTCTTAGTTATCTCTAACCTCCTCCATTCCTCAGATTCCTCTAAGATTTTTTTTTATTCCAGTCCTTCCATAATTCCTATTTAACACACCCACCAAATCCCTTGTATAACAGAAGGTCAGCTCTCCTGCCTCTGCTGTCCAAAGGTCTCGGTCACACATCTTCCTCTGATCTTCTTTTTCCCTGCATCACAAGTAACTAGTAGAAAAGAATCTCTCCATCAAAACTTGAAAAGCCATCATGGTGCTTATATTCAGAGCAAACCAGTAATTCACACAGTGGTACTAGAAAAAGAAGAAACTGTGCTCTGAATTTGCACAATTTGTTTACATTTTATTTTTCTTTACCCAATGAAGGTGGGAGACTATTTTATAAACCATCTGCCTGTCCCAGTCTATATTTTAAACTGGAAGATATCTGGAAAATGGGCTGTTATTTATGATATACCTCTACAAATCAATAAAACTTTGATAGAAAAAAAAGATCTAACCCAATTGTAGATTTTTCATAGCCTTGTGTTGATCTGATCATTCTTACTATTATCAGGAAATATCATTGTCATGCACATGAATACAACACAAGGTGCTCAACACAGATCACATAACAAAATCATTTGAGATGTTTTCTTCTTGTTTTTCTCTTTCATTTTCTCTTCTGAACTCAGTTATGCATTTATTTTCTACAATCTGCTAAATTTCAAAGAGCTGCTTTGATCTATGTATATCTACATATATTTTCCCACTGCTACTCTTTTATTATTAGCTTTGTATGCTTTCATGTGTCTTTATCCATCAACCATATTACCAAAGATGCTTTTGTATAAACTCTCTAGACAAAATAAATATCAGTCATTAGATTCTCAGGGAGTGTTCAAGATGGGAGAACCCTGGGAAAGACAAAATTCTGTTTCATCTTCTTCTAAATATGTGTTTAAAATAGGTCAGCTGAAATCATCTAGAGGTGATTATCTTTCCCAGGGAACTTCAGAGGAAATCAGGAAATTAATTGAGGCTGGATAGTTAACTTTCAGATGGTTATACTGGAGAGAGAGGGGAAAGCCATTTATTCTACTTGAGAGAAGGCAGGTATCCCTCAAAAGCCATAATGATAAACATTACCCTGATATTTAGCTCTAGAAGTGTCTCTGTCTCAGAATCTTTAAAATGGAAGGCAAATGCTATTTTGGAAAAGAATAACTGTGCATTGCAGTTTTATGCAGTCTGAATGGGCTGAAGAAGTGAGCTTTAGGGCTGCCCAGGGGTTGAAGGGATTGTGGTTCAGGGTGTGAATCCTAGAACACACCTGGTCTCATGGTGTCCTGTTACAGTCTAGGGCCACTGCATTGCTTTCCACTTGAAGGAGCAGGCTTCATCAGAAGTAAGCAAAATTATTTATTTTCTTCATAAACCACCTAACAGCAGGACTGGGTAAACAATCTTTGCATGCAAATCAATTACAGACAGATTTCATGCAGTAAGGAAATCCCAGCACATCCAAAGCCTTCACTTCTGTAATCTCCTGGAGTGTTTTCAATCAGTTTATGGCAGCTTCACACAATTTTCATTACATTAACTGCTGTAATGTGAACTAAAACTGTTACAGGAATGACCACACCAAATCACCTGAGGGCAAGAATATAATATTCAGAGTGTTGCAGACATAAAGAGCTCTGACCTACACCTGCCCAGCTGCTTCTTTGAGAAAATTATCCCCCTCCACAATGTTATGAGCCCTAGTACCTTGCCTCCTTGGCTGTTGAGGCACACTGCTTGGATATTAAAGAAATGTTTTTCTTTGAGACCTGCAGAATGATTGAGGGAAAACTTTCGCATTCTCTTTCAAAGAGGAAAAGTCTGTGTTGTATTGTGTTTTATATGCATTTTTATAATTGTTCTGTACCTTGGTTTATCCCAGTTCTCCCCTATTTCAGTGGTTCTGCCCATCCTGCCTCCTCCTTCAACCCCTCCCTGGTGTCCTGTCCGTCACTCAGCAGCCCATCCCTTCCCCCTAGAAACTTCTGTTAAGGGCGTCGAGTGATTGGTTCAGGAACCGGGGTTCCTCCCACAGGTTACCCCCATTGGTCTCCCCAGAGACCCATCTTCCCAATGTCCATACCCCCATGTTTCCCTATTGGCTCCCTATCTTTGTTCCCTCCCCACTTATAATATACCTGATGGCCCAGAGCTTGGTCTTTGAAGTGAGGTCGTGCTGGACTCAAGGTCCTTAATAAACCTGGAGTGACACCTCCATTCGAAGTCCACTCCTTTCTTCCACCGCAGTCGTATTCCTGCCTCACCCGCGAAGGTGAGAGCCTGAGCCGCCCTCCTGCCCCTCGGAGATCGGGAGAGGGTTCCCCTGCAGCTGTGTGTGCCACAGCCAGCCGGGACCCCCCGAAGGGACTCACGGAGGAGCATTTACAACAAGTCTGTTTCAAGAATCTTCAGTAAAATAATAAAAACCATTTAAGATATGACAAATGAAGCTCTTACACTATTACCTGAAACCCTCAAAATATCTAAACAACAGGAACAACTTACTAAAATTTTGTTTTATAAAACTTTGCTTTCTAATTCTTTACCTTATCATAGACAAGGTTTCAAATCAGTAGTCTTCTGACATACGGAAAATCTGACACCATCACCTACATTTCCATTTTTGACTAATGATCATTGGAACTGAATTTTTTTTTCTATTGAGATGACTAATTTCTCTATTTTGAGACTCTCAAATTATATTCATGGGGTTCAATAACTGCAAGGTTCTGTACTTTTGCCAAAGCAAACCCTGGTGTCAGTACAGGATTGGGGATGAAAGGATTGAGAGCAGCCCTGCTGAGAAGGACTTTGAGGTGCTGGTGGATGAAAAGCTGGAAATTATTCTGTAATGTGCATTCACAGCCCAGAAAGCCAAGCATGTCCTGGGCTGTGTCACAAGAGGTGTGGCCAGCAGGGTGAGAGAGGGGATTCTGCCCCTCTACTCTGCCCCTGTGACCTGGAGCACTGCAACCTGATCTGGGGTCCCCAGCATAGGCAGGACATGGAGCTGTTGGAGAGAGTCCAGAGGAGGGCCACAGAAATTATCACAGGGATGTAACACTTCTCCTCTGAAAAAAAGGCTGAGAGAATTGGAGTTGTTCAGACCACAGAAGTGAAAACTGGGGAGAACTTACTGTGGCCTTTCAATATTTAAAGGGGGCTCATAAGGAAGATGAGGACGGGGTTTTTATTGGGGTCTGCTGAGATAGGACAAGGTAATGGTTTTACATTGGAAGAGGGTACATTCAAATAAGATAAAAGGAAGAAATAACCTACAGTGGGGGTGGTGAAGCCCTGGAACAAGTGGCACAGAGACATGATGGATGCCCCATCCCTGAAAACATTCAAGGATAGGTTGGACAGGGCTCTGAGCAACCTATTCCATTTGAAGAGTCCTTTTTTCACTGCATGTGACACTAACTTAAGCAGAAAGCTCCAAATTCTGGAATGGCCAAAAGCAGGGTTCTTAAGCAGTTGGCTGAAACTTGTTAAAAAGATAACTTGGTTCTGATAATAAAAACTTATTTTTCTGGACTGTTTGAGCTTCAGTGACAGCAGCATATATACACAAACATCAGCCAACAGCTATTTTTCTGTGCTGGAGGACAGGATATCTGGAACAGAGCAGAAAATCAAAGGTCAATTCCTTTGTTTATGGACATGTATCTTTTTGGCTGGTGGATAGAGAGTGAACCACAAGATTTTTCTGTTTTTTCTCAGGTTGAGCGGTAGCCTTATATATTTTAGTAGGACCAAGTGGCTATTTCTTGTGTTTGGCAGCAAATCCTGCGGGGGAAGAGTGAAGGAACTTGCTCAGGGAGAAATTTGGAACAAATTGACAGAGTCCCTCCAACATTGCTGCTTAGACAAGAGCCCTTTGTTCCCACTCCCTCGTACTGCAGTTCTTACTGCTATCACAGCAGTAAAAGGTAAACAAGTTACTGCTACAAAAGAGATGGATGGGAATTAAAATATTTAAATCACCCATCTGTCCATGGGGACCTCATTAGTACCCAGTGGGCCTGTGAAAACACCACATTTCAGAAAGCCATCATGGTATTACCTCACTTGCAATACAAACACTGCTGTGTCATGACACTGCATGAACCCCAGAAAACCTGCTGCAGACTAATCCAGATTTCCTGCACAGCAGGAAAGAAGTCCAAAAACTGACAGAGCAGCTGAAGTGGTAACAAGCCAAACCAAGCCTTATATTATCTGCTTCTGATTTTTCAAAGAGGTCTTTTGTTACAGATTTGGATAAAATTACCCCAGATCTACTCCTTATTCACTTAATAACTTACCACTTTTTTTTCCAAATATTTTTTCTTGCTCTTACAAATTAAAGTCATGTATCATACATCTTAGATTACTTTTAGTTTGTTTTGAAATGTTGCCTTAAAAAGATTAAACTGTCATTTTTCAAAGGAGACTTGCCATGGCCTGAGTCCATTCCCATTGCTACATGAGCACTAACTGTCTTCTTCAGAAGGAAAGTCCTGAGAGGGATAGAATTAATTCTTATTCTTTTAACTAACTCATTCAGAAATTAAAATGAAAGACATGTAGAAGTCATAGAAACCAGCTGCTGTTCAGTGACCACTGAACACTCTCAAAATTCACATACTAAATTCTCATTTGAAATAAATCTTGTGTTCAAAACTTTTCATGTTGTAATATTTTCAGTTTAATGAATAATTCTGTTTATGAAGTGCAGTCCAGAATAACTTACAGATAGCTTAAAAATTTAGGGAGCTGAGTATATAATGTAAAATGGACCCTCCCTCATCTCTCACAATGTTGATGCAGACAGATATTTTTATAAAGTGTGTTTTTCTATTCTTTTTCCCTGGAGAGCTTTTAAATGATGGGTCAAAAGGTTTAGATTCAGTTTTATCTCTTCTTCAGTGGAACATTCAAGTATTAGCAGTGTGATGCTCACTAGCTGGTGGAATCTACCCAACCTGACTTCAGTCATCTGAAAGGTATCTATCTGCTTCAAGTTACTGATCTGTATTTAAAGGACAGAGAAATGCCCTTCCAAAGTATGACTCCAACCACTTCTCCTTGACACTCACATTAGGACATGATGAACCATCCCCTTCAGCTATTTATCTCCCACTGATAAAAGAAATTAAATAGCTTGCACAGACACCTAAATTTCTAGGCAGGTGAGATGAATCTCAGCCTGCCTGTTCATTTTCAGGAGATTTAAGTCATACAATTTCCCAAGCAATACAACATCATGCCTGGATTTGCATCTCCAAGCTTAAGGATTTTACAGTAAAATGCAAAAGGTGGGCTTTGAAGAAATCACTTCAAAAGAGCTTTAAAGACTTTGGATTATTTTTCCTGCCACTAAACTCCCATGATTTCCCATGAAGAGACCCATGAAACTTGAAAAGGCTGCCTATCTATTCTGCATGCCTAATATATGCCTCTTCCCTCCAAAGCACCCAGATCATATGCAGACAGAAATGTCTTTTTATAAACAACTCAGCAGTCAGCAGGAGGCCAGATGATAGCTGGCTGGTGAGGCGCCAGCTAAAGACAAGATACTCCAACATTACAGGAGATGAAGTCAGATGAGCCTAACTCCAGGAGGGTTTTGATTTTTATCTTAATAATTCTCTGTCTCTGCATGGCTTTGAGTAAAACACCATAAGAAACAAGAGAGAAAAATCTGAAGTGTGTGACAAAAACTTTTTTTAGTATTGTACTTGTCAGAAGAATCTGATTCAGAGGCTATTATAGTTTATCTGATCTGATGGCCATCAGAAGAGAATGAGATTGGATAATGATCAATTGTTTCCTGCCACCCTTGTTAGATTTATTTTCCAGACTGTCATGCTAATAATACTACCAAAAAAATTCAAATCAAAAAAGCAAATTTGACTTTTTTACTGCAATCAAACAAGGAGATGTAAAAGCAAAAACTGGCTGACAGTTTGTACATCTTTCATTTTCACAATATCCTCAGCCTTACAGAACCAGCCAGAAAACAAGTGTTGAAAAGGACACCTTGGGGAGATCTTCAAAGACTGTATCCTTTTACAGTCAATTACATGAAAATTTTTGTATTTATTTAAACTCTGTTCTTGTGCCTGTATTCCATGAAACATTTAGAATACTTCATCTTATTAGTGAAAACATTATGCTTTCATATTTACATCATTTTCTGTTAACAGGCATACAGGCCAATTAGAGGCATACAAATAGCCGGTCTCAAACTGCTGCCAAAAAAATGTTCACTTAATGGTTTTCTGACACCCTTGACACTCCCTATCAGTACATCTTCTTCATGTCTTCTAAGAGCATTCTGGTTCTAGATTCTATTGCTATATAAACCTAAACCTGAAAAGAAAACCAAAAAAATATAATTATGTCAGCAATTTTTGCTCCATTTTTAATACATCTATGTACTGCATTTTTAATATAGCTCCCAACCAGCTAGATCTCTTCTATTGGACCTATTCCATTACTGTAGGCAAAAACCTTCATGATTTCAAATCATAATAAAGAATAAAAACAAACAAAAAAAAAAAGATAATGAATAATGTGTGCATTTTGTTTAATGTTGTTGTGGTTTAACCTCTGCCAGCAACCAATCCCCAGACAGTTGCTTGCTCACTCCCCAGTCAGCAGGGAGAGAACTGGAAGGGTAAAAGTTGGTAAGCTTGTGGGTTTGACAGGGAAAGCAAAAGCTGCATGCACAAGCAAAGCAAAACAAGGAGTTTGTTCACTGTTTTCCATGGGCTGGCAGGTGTTCAGCCATCTCTAGGAGAGCAAGGTGAAGAAAATTAACTCACCCCCAGCCAAAACTAGCAAAAAATGGACATCTGAATTGAACCTGGGGTATTCAGGACTAAAGAAGAGCAGTGGGGTTATGGTATTCCACAACTCCTCCTCTCTGGTCTTGTCTAGATACCTCTGAACTTACTGATGATAATGCTACTACAAACAAGAGAAAAGGAAATGCTATTCTTCTTCAGACATTTTTTCTTCAAAGCTGTCACTTTGACTTCAGCACTTAACCAAGGTAAATAATTTAATTACAAATAAAGACTATGGTATTTGCTTGGGTGGGAAAGAAATTAGAATGGAGATGTAACAAATATCACGCCAGTTTAGCCACTTAGTTTTAATCCTAATATCTCTTCCACTCATTCTCCTCTACTGCGAAATACCATTTCCTAGTAAAAATAATCCAAGATGTAATTTCATATATCATACTGAGCATAACACCTAGTTTTTGCACTCCTTAAATGGCAATCAAACCCTGCTTAAAAACAAACAGGTGGAACTTTGGTGGTGTAAAGACTTGTGCTCCAAGATCTGCTGTCACCCTACAAGAGATTAAGTGACAGAATGATGAGCTGACAAGGAAATGGCTGTAAGGTAAAGGTCCCAAGTTAGGCCTGAGGAAGTTCTGGATTCAGCTCTCTGTGACAAGTAAACCCTTAGGAAATCATCTAATTTGGTCCATCTTGTCTTTTACTCATTATTTCTTCTATTTAAAATGCATATTCTAACATACACTCTCTCAACTTCTGTTACTCCTGTCTATATGGACTGCAAATTCTTGAAGACAAGATCTCTGCCTCTTATTCGATGAGAGAACAGTGGTGTGAAAGGGTCTCTAGTTTGGATAACTTTGTACTTCGGATGACTTTGGATGCCACTGGTACTTTATTACAAATAATAAAATAAAAGCAGTGTTTATTAAATGAATTTCAATGCACAAAGGCAGATAACAAATGAGAGGGGAGCAAGTAATTAAAAATGCGAAGGTAAATTAAAAAGGTGAAATTTATAATACACATCCCATATTTTGGTTGAGGCAGCAAACTTAGAAAGTCTCAGTGAGAGAACACATTTAGTGAGGCTTGGTACAACCTGATGATAAAGCATAGCAAGCAGAGACAACATATGCAACAGTGGCTGAGGGAAAATACATAAAAGATCTTTCAGAAAAAAATTGACAAAAATTGAGGGAATTCACAGAAGAGCAGCTAAAATAATTAGAAGGCAGGAATGATTGATTTTCTAGGAAAAGTTAAAAGAGCTAGCTACAAACTAGATATCCATAGCTACAGTAAGAGGGAATAGGACAGGATAATAAAGAATTCAACTTCTTGTCATAGCAAATGTTGCTGTGTTCTGTTGAATTTTCAAGCAGAATACATATATTTAAAAACACTGCGCAGCAGAGATAATAAGATACTTTTGCTTCCTGAGGGCTGAAAGTTTTAGGGTTCAAACTGTGTTTCTGTTTTAAACCTGAGAAGGACCCCTCACAGTAGAATCCTTTAGCAGCATTGATGTGACCTTTTTCTATTGCCAGTGACACCCATTTGAAACCCCTCAACACACAGACCAGAAATGGGTTTGCAGATGTTTGGAACAGAATTGATGGGCTTGATGTGCATGTAGTATAAATGCAAATGTGTGACTATGTGTGTGGGCATTGAAGAAGAAACAGAACAAGCATTAAAATAGTGGCCTGTGTTCATATAAAACACCACTCCCACGACGCTTCTTCCAGGACACTGTTCCCAGTGGTACAGATGAGGAATGTGTTGTTGATGTGACTCCCACAAGGTTTTCCCTCTGATAAGAGCCAAACACAAAGTGATCTGTCAATGGAAAGTATTGTGTTCCAATAGCAGGAAGATGGCAACACAGTAGCAGTATATCATATATCATATATTTCTATTCCCTTTAATACAACAGGAAAACAAATACATATTTCAAATGACCAAGGGAAAACAGATCACAAGCAGCAATCTTGACTAAGATTTATGGAGTTTGAAACAAGCAAGATTCTTAAGCAAAAGGCACCAACTGATAGTGATTACAAAGGTCCCAGACTCTTCTAACGGGGGACTTCAAGTGAAGTTTTCTCTAAAAGAGCACTTTTTGCTGCTGCAGGCCATCAGAACAACACACAACACAACACAAGTGCCTCTAAATGTCTTCGTGCTGCTGGAATTCAAATGAGGAAGGAGCAGTGTTTTGTGGATGCTGCATATGTTTCAATAAAACTAATGTGATGATTGGCTCATTGTACAGCAAAATGTCGTTGAATTATTAGCTTTAGTGGCATTTCTAGCTGTGTTTTGAAGAATCCATGCCAAGCACTATGAGGGTGATGTTACTTGAACAAACACAAATGGAAAGAAACAAAAAATCTTCCCTGAAACTCTAAATTATTCATACAAATTACCTCTAAGGAAAGGTTGTCCATCTAATACATCAAAATGCAATATCCACAGCCTACCCATTTAGCTCAGTGCACAGCAAATCATCCTCATTTTTCAGGAGTAAAAATGCAAATACACAATGGTTTTTCATGTTGCTTGTATGTATATTACTCGATTTCATCTGGGTAAATGCTATCCTCATTATCAAAAACAGCTACCAGTGACTTCTGGTCAGAAGGTTAGGAGCAACACAGAGTCATTAACTACCATACCTCTGCTATCTCTGCTGACTTTGGACCCTGAAGTCAAGTCGGATTTGCCTGGCTCAGTGCTTGGAAGTGATTCAGTGAATGGCACTCTTCCTTCTGACTGTCTATTGGTGCCCTGTATGTGGTGGGAGGGAGTGCTTTGCTTCTAAACATGCCAGCAACTGGACAAGATGTAGTACTAAGGTCCTGATCATTTGCTCTGTACTACTTCTTCCAGGAACATGAGTGAACTCCTCATGCTTAAAAATGCACATCTTCCCTAACCCCATTTGTTTATAATTTCAACAGGATGCACCTTTCTTTTTCACTTTGTTCCCTAAAACTCATGTGTACAACCTCAGCCAGCTGAACAAACAAATAGGAGCTAAAGAGCAAAACCACATCAGTAGACAACTACATGACCTATGTTCCCTGTGGATCACCACTGTCCCAATTACATAGTATTGCTGCATTCAGGTTATTAATTGATGCACAGCAGCAGAGAGTGAGGTTCATTTCACTGGTAGTAATGAATACTATCCATTGTACTGTGCCCCAGAACCTGGAGTGTGAAAGTCACTACAGGAGGAGAGCAGTGACTTTAAAGAGGTGCTAAAACTATACTCCATTATTGCCCAAGTAGAGAGACAAATGACTCTAAGCTTCATTAAAAAACTTCACTGGGTCTTTAAGTAACTTCTAGCTCTCAGCAAATTCAAGGTAAGACTTAGAGGTAAAGATTTCACTAATAAGTACAGGGCCCTTTCTCTGGCTTCAATGGCAAGTGGCTTGGCACTGTCACCTACACAGTGAACCTCACATCTCTGCCAAAGCTGCATGGTCGCATTCATTCCGCCTGATGCAGATAGCCCAGCCATTGTCTAGGAGAGCATTGGATTGCATGAGGCAAAAACCACAGCAGGGACTCTGCAAGACATGGCAAGATATAGACAGGGATAGAGTGGTGTTTGAGCCCATGCCTGGGTCTCCAGGTCACTTCTATAAACAAAACCCAGCAAAAAAGATGCCTGGCTTTGTGATAGGCTTTGCTTTGGCACTGTGTGTAAGCTATGGTATAGGCTAAAAAAGAGTCATAACTCCAGGGAAAAGACAGAACATCCTGGGAGCTTTGGCTTAACAAGCAATAGTCCTCCCAGGAAAATACCAGTTTATTCAGACTGAAAAAAAATAGCATTAAAGTTTAATGAAACTCAAAATTTCAGGTAACTAGGAATTGGGGTTGTTAGCCACAATTTCCTGCTAGGAAGAAGACAATATTAGTAATAGCAATACTCTAAAGCATGCAAATAAGGTTAAATCATGCAAAGAAACAACTTCCAGCTGATATGTTTGACCTAGGTCAATGCAGGGAAAACTCCCATTAGTCCACTTTCTAAATGCAAATCTGGCTTCAGGCTCCACTGCAGTAATAATTCATAGCTTCTGCAGTCAGTCCAGCCACCATGTGGAGTGGAAATTGCACAGCGGCTAAAGCCACACAATATATACAGATGTATTCACATAACTCTTCCGCCAAGCCTCAACTGGCAGTCCCAAGGGCCAGGGTAATTTTCTGAAGTCTCAAGTAAAGGGTGACTTGAACCCTTCTAAGAAACCCAGAAACATTAAGTGAAGATCTTTAATTACTTAATAAGTCCCAATTATTCAGCTATAAATGATGAGTCAAGTGGCTTAAACAGCAGTTTTTTATTTACAGGAGTGAAGGGAAACAGGAGGACATGGGACAATACAAACAACCAGCTCTTCTTTTTCCAACCAATCCTTAAAACTCTGCTCTTGGACTTTTGGTGACTCCATTGCTTCTCTCAATGAGAGATGGAGTTGTGTCCAATCTCCTCTACGGCCCATGGGGCACTTGTTTTTTGTCATATTTCTATCCTCTTCAATTTTGGTTCTCTTTTCCCTTCTTTCTCTCTGAGATATTTATTTAAATCACTTTTTATTCTAGTGTTGCAGGTGTAATACTTCCGTATTAAAGGTCTGCCCAAGGGAGTTTTAAATGGCTTTCATAGCCTCGCTGGTCATAGCAGCATCACTGTGCAACTCTCCCATGCAGATAATTTTCTGCAGGGGAAAAACAAGATGACTACAGTAATGCCAGCAATAGTTTACTTTCACTGGGATAAAACAATAATATTTTTACTTTGTATTGATCTGATTGATTTTCCTTTCTCTGCACAAGATAAATTCTCTGACATTTTTTCCTGACTGAAACACACTGAATTTATTAGCTGCTCCTGGAGACATCCATCAGAGTCTTTACAGACAAGCTTCTGTGCCATCATTGCTCATGACAAGTGCTAGTGAGAAACCTGGCATCTTTCTTGTCCACAGGGCTGAGCCCCACCCATGTACTGGTGGGTCACTGCTGACTCTAAATCAGTTACAATCAAATCAAGTTAATGCTGGAAAGCTGATGAAAACTTTATTGGTAACACAGACTATTTTTATCACTAATACTTGCTCAAAGCAGGACACTTACTCAAAAGTAGGGTGCCAGAAACAAAGAAGCAAGTTTGAAGGGTAGTGTGTTTTACACAATGCAAAGGAGTTTTGAAGAATAGGGAAAAATAGATATGTAAGTTCTTTTTATTTTGAGGTAACTCCAGTATAGGCACCTACATCTGACCCAGACTATATTCTTAGACTATATTTAATAGAAGTTAATTAAATTAGTTAATTTATTGTTAACAGAACATCCTTTGATAATAACAGCTGCGTGTAAGTAAAAGTTTCTTTCTAAGGTCAACAAAGAGAAAGACCCTTAAACAAGCCTATTTCCTTCATTGTATCAGAGCCCAGTGTTGGGGCTCAGATGGAAATATCTAGACTTTCCTGTGGTAGGAGAGAAAGATCCTGCTGACTCTCTAGTACCCCACATGGATTCAGCTTCCACGGACATCTCCTGGATTAGCTCTTTCATTCATTACTGTTGATAATCAAAAGGGATGGAAATATATCAGAAGGCAGTAAGGCAGTTTATTCTCTTCACTAAAGGTTAAGCTACTGAGTAAAAATGAATAAAAAGAAAATTAATATGAATTAAAAAATTGAAATAGTTGACTGAAAACCAAATATGCCTCTATAAAATAAAATCTCAGGGACACATAGGAAAGATAGCTGTGTTGTCTCAAGTCTCCTCCCTCGTCTGCAGGCCAATCACCCTCATCATACAGCATCTTTCATAATGTATTGCATTGTGGCCAAAGACTGTTACTCATGGTGAAAAAGTTTGGTTAAATAGAAATGTGGTTTTATTTGAAAATCATTTTTTATGTGACTTCTTTTAGCAATTTCAACTTTTTCTCCTAAAATATTTTTCTTCTCTTGCTCACCACCTCATACCTACATCACAGGACTTTCTCAAGTCTTCAGCAATGATAAATAACAACAGTGATTACTGTCTTTGCAGTTCTGCAAAAACAACTATCCAGACACCACGGTTAGTGCAGAAGGAAGGGGTGAAGCTGCTCCAGGTGCCAGAGCTGAGATTCCCCTGCAGTCCATGGAGGGGCAGCTGTGCCCCCTGCAGCCCATGGAGGACCACAGGGATGCAGAGATGCACCTGCAGTCCCTAGAGGAGACATGCACCAGGGAAGGTGGACGCCCAAGAGAGAGCTGTGACACCATGGGAAGACTGTGCTGGAGCAGGGTCCTGGCAGGGACCTGCAGACCTGTGGAGTGAGCAACCCACACTGGACCAGATTTCCTGCTAGAACATATGACCCTGTGAGGGACCCAAGTGGAGCAAGCTGTGCCTGAAGGACTGCATCCCATGGAAGAGTAACCCATGCTGCAGCATTTTGGGAGAACTGTCATCTTCTGTCACCTTCAAGGATAACCAACTGCAGGGAGAAAGTATATTTCAATTTAACAGGATTAAGTGCTTAAATTGGAACTTTGGGTTGTAATTTCTTAGGGAGCTCTATTTTCATACTGTCCTCAGGTTTATAGATGCCCTCAAACCTTAGACCAGACTGTAAATCCATCTAGAATCTATGCACAAACCCCAGGTACTGTTTATCCAGCCCCCATCTCCCACCTTAGATGTCTCCAGGTTCCAGGCTCCTTTTACTCACTGGCTAGTCCTGCTTGAAGTTTACTATCAAATCACCCACTTATGTGCAGAGAGAGAAGAGAACAAGGTCATACAGAAAATAGTTAGACATAGACTTTAATAGAAAGATAGGAAAGACTGCAATGATCAGGATAATTATTGTCCCCTCTTACCAGATACAAAATTCTAGATTTAATCTCGCCAAGGGTGTGCTTGAATAGCTTCATCAGTTGCCCAATGATCAGTGACTGGTCTTTGTTAGTGGCTCTATTATCTCTGTTACAGTTTAGGTATCTGTGTGTTTAATTTTTGTTTTTCCTATAACTTAATTTCCATTTTTCCTGTACCTTGCCTTTTATGCTGAACAGCTATTAACCAGATGGCCTTAAAATCACTTGCCATTGTAAATATCACATATGAGGAGATACAGAAATATTATAAATCATCTGTCTCTAATCTAATGACATCCTTCTACTGTCCTTGATATCATTTTTAAGTGTTGTACAACTAGAACCCTACAACTGACAGCTGCTAAAGAACTCAAGAGCTATGTCACTAATCATGACCTAAACAGCAACATATCAAACACCCATTGAAAAGTGATTAAGACGTTCCTAAATCATGATAGATAGTAGAAAGGAAATAAAGAAATCTGAGTGTACAATGATGAAACCTGACAACAGTAGACAGTGTCTGCATGGTAAAGAAATCATTGCAATGACTCTGTTTTGCATTTTAGTTCTTATATGCTACATGGAATACAAGCAAAGTATATAAATAAAGTTATTTATGGTTACTTCTGATCTTTGTTGTACCTATTTTTCTATTTGTGTACACCTCGTGTGTGTGTGTGTGTGTAGAACAGTTTTTGAGCCAAGCATCCTAGAAAAATTGCAATGATAAGCCTTGACAAATGTAACTGGCTCTGTTGAGTCAGCTCCTTTGCTTCAGATTTGCTGTTTCAGCCTTCCAGTAGTTTACAGAGGTCATGCCAAAACAATCTCATTCTGCCTTTTAAAAAATTATCTAGACAGAAAAAGCTTGAAGTGATGTCACATCTGCATGGAAGCAAAACATCAGCAATCATATCAACAAGAATATGTGAGTAGAGAATTAATATTTATGCCTGAGTTTACCATGTATGGAAATGAGATACTGCATCCAAATAGGGTACTCCTCAGGTGAGATTCTGATCTCAGACATTCAGCTACAAATTAGGATGTCTGACTTCAATTAAGATATATTTGCATAAATGAAATCAAACTAGCATCAATACATTAACTCCTAATGATTTCCAAGACACAAAACAAGGATCAGACAGTAAAAGACTTGCCCATTTCTTCAGAGATTCCCTTTTCTAACAAGTAAAGATTCCTCTGGTGTTTTTTTTAAACAGCAAAAGTCTGAAAATAAAATTAACTGTCTGGATCTTTAGTCTAGCCTCATTTGAAGATGCCTAAGATCCTCATCACAGACAAAGACACTTGTGCATCCTTTGAACCAGTAGTCATGGTTCAGTGCAGTATCAGTTCACACTGCTGTATTCTGTGTTGACATCCTTTTCAGCTAAATCCTAAACCATCAATCCTAGTCCAGTGATGCTGGGCCTCAAGCTGATCAAGCAAAAATTATGTTATTTATGAGCCTGGGAACTTGACTTCTACAAAAGCCTAGAAGAAACCCAAAGCTATTCTCACCTATCTAGCAGTGTCTGAAGCACCATAGCTCTGCTAGGAGTCTGGGTCCTGTGAACACAGGGTGCCATGAAGAGATCCACACTAGTCAGTTATTAAGTAATTAAGGTAACATTCAGGACTGTACTCACCAGTAGAACCAGAGATTAAATAATTACTTTCCAGCATGGCAGACCTAATGTGCAATTACCTGTTAGAACACTAACAAAACAAAATATACTATTGATGAAAATAATTTCCCTGAATTGAGTCTGTTTTGCTAATGGCAGCAATTGGTGAGTGATTTCTTTCTCCTTGCCCTTGTGCCCCCAGCCTTTCATTGTATTTTCTCTCCTCTGCAGAGTTAGGGAAGAGAGGGATGGACTGGTTTTGGGGGACACCTGGCATGCAGGCAGGGTCAACCCACCACACAAGTATGAGGATATGAGCCGCGTGGGCATGCAAGTACTCTTTGGAGTAATACATTGTGCATGGCTTCTCGTGTTATCTGCTTGTCTCCCTTCATAATCTCATAAATTTTAACTTTGGTAAAGATGGCAAGATGTGCCCTTCATCTTTCCACGTACAGTTGCTCTTCTATCAGTGTCAGTAGAGGAAGCTCAGAACTGCTTTGCAGCTGTTGGCTTTCTACAGGACAGAACTCAGAAATGGGCACAGCTTGGCTGCAGAAATGTAACAGTGGTAATGGTAAGTAGGTAGAAAATGAGTCCACACCACTATTAAGCTATAGCTATCACTGAAAATCTAAGAATTCAGTTACATAAAGTATTATCTCAAAGACAGTTTTGAATATATTTTCTAAATATCATCATAAAGTGTTTCAACCTCATCTCCTTACGGAGAACAACAAAGTAGAATTTTCCCCAAGCCAATAAAAAGGAATAACTGTTGTCTGGCTTCCATTCAATAATTTAATAGCAACTATGCAATAGAGATTAATACTTCTATTTCTGTGGCATGATAACAGCCTTAGGACATCATATGGCCTGACCAACACACACAGCTCTACAGGTGTCCCTCGAGATGTACCAGCTCAAGGCAGCCAAGGGCTGAGTCCCAGTACTTGGATCATTTGTTATTTTCACGTTGAGGTCATGGGGGAAACATAGCTTTCATTGGCATCTCCTGGTAAAAATGTATTGCAGACCAAAAACTAAGCAATCCTAGGGGTCCTCTCTGCAGGTTTATGAGCTGAGGAAAAATAAAACTACACTGCCTGCCAGTCTTCTTGACACACAGCTGTTTGATCAGATCTTGCAAGCCCTTTCTAAAGAGCTCAGCAGGAGAAAAAATGTCAGACATATAGGTCCCAGGAGGCTTCATAGGAGCAAGTCTACAATCAGAGGGGAAATGTATCCTTCACTCTACATCCTCCCTGTCCCCCACCCTGGAACAGGGTGCCAGGACAAGCAAATGAACAAAACTAACACAACAGTACAGAGTCACAGTCATACTAAGAGAAACCTCCATACCAATTTCTGTCCTCAGCCATTAAGGTGCCTGCATAAGCAAACAGCTTGTGATTAAATTATACACACCGCAGCTCACAGGGGAGCCCTCTGTTCATACGCACAGCCATTACTTTGCATAGTAGTGTCTCAAATGGCAAAGGAGAAAGCATATCATAGGGGCTTTTATTTAGCCCAAATGCTGTTAAATAATGCAGGTCATTATTAAAATATGAAACAAGATTCAAATAGAAAAAATATTTAAATTTTTAAACAGGAAGCATTTAAAACTCTTTATTTGGATGGAATATATCATTCCAGCATGACTTTTAGCAATACAAAGGTCAGGATTCCAATCTGGGTGGAATGCTAACCTAAAGTACACACATTCAATTCAAAAATACCAAAAATAACAGTGAAAATCTTTAAATAACTTGTTTCAATCTCATTAAATAATTGACACATTGCACAAGACACTCGGTATAAATTCTCCTGAGGCACTACTGTTGCTAAGGATGAATTCAAATTGCTTGAAATGACAATGAAATTTAAGCATCTAGTCTATGCAGATTTTTCTCTATCTTCATAATCTGCAGAGAGGAACAGGTGCTTCCAGATGGTGATTCATTCTTCCTACCTTAAGGGATTATGTACCCTCTGTAGTCTCCTATTCAATTTTGGCTATAAAAAGACTCAGTCACTTTTTGTAGCCTAGTCTACTTTTTAAACTATTCATTTAAATTTCATTTATTTAAATTTAATTTTTGGGGTTTTTTTGCTTCATTAGCTCATGCAAATCCCACTGTATTACAAGAAATGCCACAACAAACTCAGTAACTTCATTTAGTGTACACTGACCAGCTTAGTGAGAAGTTATTTAGAACTTTAGTTGTCATTAAAGCTAGAATTAAGTGAATAACTGATTTTTCCAAACAAGTGCCAAAAGCAAAAGGAAATAAGATAAATTCACCTTCCAGATTTATTTTAACTCAATCTAGTCAATTCAAGACTTCTACTTTTGTAACAGATTACAAAAAAAGTTTCAGATTTGAAATAAATATTTCATTTAGTAACAGATGAAATGAACTGTAGAAGGATTTGGGAAGAGATGGGGGTTTGTTACAGACTCCCTAGACAAAAGTAGCATTCAAGTCTTTCTGCAAACTAAGAGAAACTCACATTTTTGTGTGATTTTAAACATCCACACATCCTGAAGATCAGCATGGCACCGTGGAAATAATTCATAAAGCTGCTAGACTAAAACTGGTGACAATATCTTAATGCAAACCTGGTAGAACAGCACTGTTTAATGGCAAAATGATGCTGTGCCTATGAAAACCCACAGAGAAACTTGTGCTGATTTCAATGCAAGAACTCAACAAGAGGAATAATCCTATTTGGGGAAAGATTCTTAAAATAAACAGTAAAATACATTGTTCAAGGAAACTGAATCATAGGAAAACTGGAATATGGATCCCCTCTTCCACACTGAAGTCCAGTCCCAAGGTACAGTAAGTGATAGATCTGTGCCATTGATTTTAGTTGAACATCCGCTCAGATCAAAATTACTTACATGAGATTGAGAAAATCATTCTTTTCTTAAAGTGACACTAGCAGCATGATGTTGAATCAGTTTGTATAAATGATGTAAAAGTAGTTTCATGCCAGACTGCATATTAATTTCTCTACAAAATTTTAAACCAGTAGAGTTGTTGCTTCCTATTTTGGTCTATTTTTTTCTTCTGTCTAATGGTGGGGTGACCCACATATGACCCACATAAATGGACCTGGAAGTGAATTTGACAGGAGATAGAATAACCTAACTCAATGCACCATAAGATCTGAACAGTTTTTCAAAAATTTAAACTTTGAAAAAGCAGTAGAATCTTACCTCTAATCTCTTTACTTAAAACTTTCACACCACAACTTTCACATTAAAATATAAAAGGAAAAAAGAGCTTTGAGCAGAAGTTTTATTTTTGTAGATGACTGGTGTTCTTTAATACAAACTCATCAAAAAAGTTGTTGTAAGCATAATCATTTTTCTGACAGTATAACAGATAAAAAAAAAAAACATGTAATTTTTACAATCTTGCATTCACTGTTAAAAGCTGTAACATTTCTAGTTTCCAAAGTCTCATCATTCATGTCTTGTCCATGTGCACTAATCAAAGAACCCCATCACTTTTAAATGTATTTAAACCCACTTTTAAAGCTCTTCTGCCTTTCATAATTGCATTAGAAGTGGTTCAAAGAGACATAGCTATTCTTAGCTGAAGAATATGTTATCAGTTGCCTGATTAAACAGCAATTATTGATGGTTATGTTGAGTTCTTGATGGTAGAAGAGAGCCCTGGTCTAATTTACATCAATATTAGCCAGGAAAAACTTCAGTAAAATAGTAAGAATTAGCCTGGTATAAATGATATACCAGTTCAGTAAATGGGAGCAAAAGAGATGCTCACTTTCAAACTAAGATAAATGATACACTGTTTAAATTCATTTCCTATCAAATAACATTACTGATCTTAGCAGGTTGATTATCATAATTCTTGTTGATTAAGACCTACATTAAGTCAACATCTTCAGTAAGGAAAATATGTTGACTGCTTAGAAACTTGTTGAAACTAACATTTTGGCTGACACTTTAGCACAAAAAGCCCATAATCCACCCATCACCAAAACATTCAGAATGAGAAGATCTTCCAGAGACAGATCTTGTACCAACGGCATCAACAATTGAAGAAAGACAAGGAACTTGTGAAGATCATATGGAAGCTGGCTTGAGCACAGCCAGAGTAATCACAGAGAAGAAAATAACCCATTGTTTGGAACCCCATTTAAAAATACAACAGTGATACTTACAGTGAAGTATCCATTTTGTCTAGCTAGGACTGGCACACAAACCTAAGACTGCTTAAGAACTGGTTTTTTACATTAAGAAACAGATTTTTAAAAACAGCTTAATTTAGGTTGGAAGGAACCACTGGAGGTTGTATGAATGTTAATTTGATACACTTGCTTTAAAAAAAAGTAATACCCTTTGGATAACATTCCAACTTTAATTAGTTGTGGAGTAGGATCAATTTTCTATGAATACTATAGGTTAAATACACCTACAAATATCTGTAAATGCAGGTTAAATTACTTTTCCACCTTCTTCTCCTGAAAATTGTTGTAGTGATTCAACCATCTTGCATGACTTCTAAATACATCCCACTGATTTCGAATCTTCTGTATAATCTAATTCAATGTTCAAAGTAGAAGCTGTTTTGATATTGCTTGTTACAGACGCTTTTGTTGCTAAACAATACATTTTGCCACAACTGAGCTGTTACACCATTTATTCTACACAAAGTCAGCCAAGGTAGCTCTAGGGCTTAAGAAAGCAGGTGCCATAAACTTCATTACTGAAGAGTTCTATCCTTACACAAACCTTCCCACAGGTATTAATGGCCACCTCATCACAGGCATCTCCCTGAAAAATATGAAAAGGATTCATGGATAAAGAAGTTAACTTGATTTCCTCGTAATGGAAAGAGTATAAATGCAAGATTTTTAGATAAACCGAATGAATGCCTGTCCTTTCTCTTCTTTACAGAAGAGTTTGGACTAAAATTGTTATCTTTCCTTGAAGATTTGTGTGAACATTCTCCTTTAGTAAAGGATATTATATATCACAGTATGAGTGCGTTGTACAAGTAGGTTACATTTAATGAGAAAAAGAACTTCTTTTTTTCAAATCTAAAGATAGCAGAAACTAGAATGTCACCAAAAATAGCTTTTCTGATCCGGATGCCTGTCCTTACATTGGTTTTGGACAATGACACAAAAAGTAACACCCATTTTCCCTCCATCAGTAGGAAAACTTCACTAAAATAATCTTGATAGCACATGTTTAAAAGTTTCTGGCCTTCGATCAAAAAGTAAAACTGAAAGCTTACAAAGTAAAAATGTGCTGATCTGCCCATTATTAAGCTGAGCAGAAACCTCATAAAATATCTCTTTAAGATATGACTCTCTGTTCAGTATTCACTCCTACTGTATTCTCACAAATATTAAGAGAATTGCACCACTTACTTTCCCCATATCTGCTTGTGCTTAACAGATCGTACCATTGTATCTCGCTTCTTTTTGGTTTTTTTTGACTGCCAGACAAGGAAAACATTTATACAGAGCTGGATTCCTGAGATACCCAACTTCCCAGACATGACCAGGGATGAGAATATAAAATTCAGGAACAGAGAGTGAGAAATTATTTTTACCATAGTTTTTATTTTCCTTTCTCAATGAATGCCTAAACTATATCTACTTGTTCAATTCTTCCTTTTATAATCTCTCTTAGCTTCTTAATTATTCTGAAAACATAAATGAGGCTATCTGTCATTACTAATCCTGTTTGTTCTACTTAAGTAGCACAGAGGGAAGACATTCTGTCACTGACCACAGCTAATATCCAACACTCATTCCCTCCTGCCTGGCAGTTGGCATTGACTCACCAGGTATCCAGTTCTATTGGATTCCCATATCTCTAGTACACAAGGTATCTAGGGGAGGAGTATGATCACTCAAGAGTTGCTACCCACATTCATGTCCACACTGCAAATCAGCAAGTGCAAGTGAGATAGCTGTTTGACCGTGCCTGAACCAGCAGTGAAAAGGAAATTCTGGGATGGAGCACAGCTTAATTTTGATTGAGCTTTATACTCCTTAAAAGCAGGAATTGGGCTGTAATGTAAGCAGCTGCATGGTATTTTTGCAGGAGGGGGGGGGGGGTCTTTTGCCATTTTTTTTCCCTTAGCTTTCTTGTTTGAGGAGGTTCCCACACTTACAGTTTCAAAAATACATAAAAAGCATGGTTCAATGTCACTAGTTCAATCCTGTCTACCACAGTCTGCAGGCAACCTAAAGGCATGGCTAGCTAAACTGAGATCTCTTTTCCTACAAGAGGTGCTTGGGTGGAGCACAACCTGTGGAATACAAGAAAAGGAGTTTTTGTGCTTGCAGATGTTCAAAGGTGGAAGATGGACATTGCTCCGGACAGCCAGCTCTAGCAGACACTCTCCTCAAGGAGAGGAGTTGGACTAGGCAATGTCCAGAGCTTTCTGCCACCCTCATCTATTCTGCAATCCTGTGAAGAGGTAGATTTCAGAGGATGAAACACAAGACTCTGGAAATTTAAGACAAATTTGCAGAGAGACTGATGGTTGAGCAGTTGACAATTCATACATGGAACATTAAAAGGAAAACTGAATTACACTTTTCTTGATTAGTTAAAGCAGTACTACAACTACTGATGCTAATATTCTTTCTAATGTCTTTAAAATAGAGAGAACTTTAATAATACTGTAGAACTGCCATAGTTAATGCCATCAGTATAGCAACATCATAGAAGACTTGTTGTATATGCTGTATGAGTGATGAGCAGCAGAGGGTATCCCTAAGGATGGCTGAGCATCACACTTTTGGGGGTTCTCTCTCACTGATCCAGCCCAGAGGCCACATGTATAGCTTGTCTGCCTTAAGCACATGGTGGTTCCGCTCCTCTTCTCACCCCTCCCCTCCCCACTTCTCTCCTCCCCTTTCTCTCCAACTGACAGACAGATCTATCAAAGGATCTTCTCTGGGGTCTCTGGAAACCCATTCCCCAAACTGATCTCCACTGCTTATGCTTTTATCAGTAATCTCTGGTCTAGGAAGCACATAAGTCTCCCAAGCGGACATTCTTCATCCTCTTGCCTCGCAGTTTTCCATCATCACCAGTATCTAACAGACCTTACCTTTCTACTAATTATCTTCTACAAATCAACCAAAAGAGATGTTTTTCTCATAAAAACCTTCATTTTTTAATACCAGTTAGATAATTTCTATTCTATATATCAATCAACTTAAAATTGAACAGTGTATTTTCTCATTATACCAATAGAGGTATGACTTTGCACCTTTGCCTCTGGCTGACAACAAGCATGAAGGGAAAACTGTGTAGGCTTAACTCAGATGCCCAGATGATAACAACTGGCATGGCAATATTTTATTTGACTGGGAGGCAGAGGCAGAAACACAGGTTGCACAGCAGTCTCTGTTTTCTCTTTTCATGCTGCAAACACTGAGCATCAGGGTAATGGACAAGGAAGATACGTTCCCTGAAAATTATCACTTGCTTAAGATTAGGAGTGAAGTGCTCTAGAAAAGCACTAGGAAGTTTCTAAAACCTAAGACACTTTTCCTCGTGGGTATCCAAAAATTAAAAAGCACACAAATGCAGCTCTTCTGGCTCTAAAATGCATTGAGAGTGAAAATATAAAAGCTCCCATTCAGATTATTATTTATCATGTTCTTGTGTTTGTGTCAGTGAAGAAATTTCGTCCTACTGCAGAGCAGCATAAAGCCCAACACTTAAAGGCAGTTCAGAAAGTTTATATGATTTATCTCATTCACAGTAAACCATCCAGCTGTATTCAGAACACCATGAAGACACAAATTAAGCTGCACATCTCACTGCTCTTTGCAGTTCTGTTCACACATTGATCTCTGCTGGAGTTTCAGTGACATGACATTTCCCTGCAGGATCAATAACCGTGCCTGTATAGGTGTCTGGGCTCCATGGCGTACAAGCAACTTTCAGAGCCATTCAGCTCCTCGGCACCACTCTACATAAATACATGGATTTGAATCAAAGGGAGCTGGTGGTGAGAAGCAAATAGGAAACAACATAATGGCAGAAATAAAAGTTCTCAACGGAACTGAGTGGAGGAGCTGTCAACTGGAAATGTTCAGGGGTGGAACAATTAACTCTTTCCAGACACAAACTTTAGAGAAAAAGGATTTTAATGACTTAAAATTGTCCAGAATGTCGGGTAATATTTCAGTAGCTACAAAGGGCAGATTGAATAGACACATTCTAATAGATAAGAGGATAGAAACTGCAGCTGCCAGTCCTGTGTCGACTGCATACTTCAAGTTTTGGCTTGGGAAGGTTGGGTTTAGTTCACTCTGATCACCTGATCAGATTCCAAGATAAATGAGGTTCATTTGGAATTGTCAGACTAACAGATAGAGAAGGAGAGGGATAAGGGGTCACAGCATCCTCAAGAATCAGGTTAAATTTGGAAGTACCACAGAAATCACATGCTTAGATGTAACTCTGCTGAGAATGACTAAACTTGGAACCTTTATTGGATAGTGCTACTACTGCCAGTTTAGCTCTGGCTTTTCTGACTCTTCAGATCCAACATAAATGTCCTGATTTTTTCCCTAGATCCTTTCAAAGGTAACCAGCTAGGCTTTTCCCAAGTGAACTCTGGCTGTAACTTCAAACACTTCCGACTCCAGAAAGCTCTCAGTCAGTATAGAATGAAACTGAGCAATTTGGGTTGACCCACACCAGAGTAGTGCAATGCTCCCCAGAAGGCCTCCTTGGGTGTCCACACAGCCTCTCAATACATGCTCTGCGACATAATTGCCACAAAACTACAAGTTTTGAGGCTATGAAAGAGGCATCACTGCTTTTTAGGCTCTTTGAGCTGAAAAATGCATTAATTTCTGATAATTATTTCTTAGACCCATCCAACCGGAGCCACACTTTGGACTTGAAGCGGACTTGGATCAAGTACTATACACTGCAAACACAACCAATTCTCTTCAAAAACCTTTGCTTTAGAGAGGGTTTAGGAGTTACTCTGCATTCCCTGGCTAAAAAGCTGTGAAATACCCTCTGGAGAAGTTTCCTAACAGCATGCATATAACCTTTATAGAATTCCTGCAACAGTCCCTCTGAAATTAAGAGTAGCAGAAGACATTTGAAGATCCCTTCCAAACCTATTCTATGGCTACATTTTGGTTTAGACTCTTCTTGTTCACAAATAGCAACTTTAAGAAAAAACAGTATCTATTACAGAATATATTAAATACACAGTATGAAAAAAAACCTGTCAGATTATTTATCCACTTTACTACTGCAAGTTTATAACCCTGAAGGGATTAGGAAGCTTTTTGAAAATAGAGGTCTCAAAAATGGTAAATAAATATATTTATTTATATATTTATATATTTCACTGAATAAAATGAAAACCACAATGATTTCAGGTTTTTCCAAAGCAGATGAAATAAAGCTACATAGGCAAAGTATACCATGCCATCATCTTCCTGAACAACCAAACTGCTAAATGTGTTCTATTTTTATTACCTCTGTCCTACAATTTTCAGTAAAGGCCAGGACCCCTCTTGGGTTTGTTGAAACCAATGCTGAAGGGAAGAAGCTGTGATATAAAGTAAACACTTTGTCCCCTAAACAAATTCTTCATAAATTCTCCCAACAGTTTAACCCACAATGTGTGAAAATCTGTTTGTGATTGCCTGAAATCACACCTCTGCTCTTCTGACTTTTTGCTGAGCATATAATCTAATTCAGTATTAACAGAAAACCCACCTCTTTTGCCATTGCAGGAATAACATAGCTACTTAAGAAAATGGAAGTTCCTAGACTTTAATTTGCGATTTTGCTGGGTAATGCTCCTGGAATTACCAGTAGGTTATGTTCTTTTAAAGGCCAGAAGAGAAACTTAAATTTATTCTTTTATCCTTCAAAATTGATTCTTTGAAGCACCTAATACATTTTAAGATCAAAATTATTTCAGAAGTCAGCAATGAGACATCATTACAGAGTTGCAGGTTTGTCTTCAGCAAACAATTGTTTATTTCTAAAAATGCCCATAATATTATGATTAGGAGCAGCTGTCAGAAAATAAGTACCTTTTTATTCTATCATATTGCAATCATTCTCCTTGGAAACAAATCCAGAAAAGCTGTCACTCTGTGGAGGATAATCTGGATCTGGAGGTTGCGTGAAAGAAACAAAGATCTAAGGATTCAGTGGAGAGCACACCTGCCCTACAAGCTTCAGGAAGAGCAGGCCTGTACCTCCAGTGCATCTTTCCACAGGGCATGAGATCCACCTTGCTGGCTGTATAGATCAATGTTATCTCAGATTACAGTCAAAAGCAGAAATGAAAGGTATTGCAATCTAAAGCTCTGCAAAGATATCTATGGTAAGGTTCTTGTGGAGGTTTTGCATAGGCAGGGAAATTCTGCACTAACCTGTGAGCAGGCTCCAAAGAAAGCCCCAGGCAGAGTCAGCCCACCCCCCCTCAAGGCAGGCAGCTTTAGTGATGAATAAAATACATGGACACCTGCAAGTGCTTTGTTCTTCTCTTTATCTCTGTGCATTTATCCACCCTCAGGCAAGGGCAAAAATCAGGTATGAAATTGGATGAGCTCCTTGAGCCTTTCCCTAAGGGAGACTTTTTAACAGGGAGTCAGGTCTGTGTTCCCATGCCATCATCCATAACTTGAGCATTATCTGCTCTCCCTCATTTATGCCTCAGTCAGATGTGGTCACAGCTGCTCCATTTGCCTGATAGAATTATAAATCTGAGCTATCACTCGAGCCAGCTCTGTGCAGGAAGCTGTCTAAGGACTGCAACTGGAGATGGAAGCTGGGGAGGAAGAGCCAGATTGTCATGAGTAAGAGCCAGACTGCCAGATTACTGGGCACATGTGAAAAAGTGAGTAGTGAAATAACCTATTAGTCCACCCATTTCCTCCTCCTCCACAGGAAAAAAAAANAAAAAAAAAAAAAAAAAACTTTATTAGTGAGTGATCCAAGGATACATATCTGGAGAGGCACAGCTGTTGGTAAGGACCATCACTCACACACCAGTTGTCAGGGAGATTTACATCAGCCTAGCTCTAATTCGCCCCTGTGAACTGAAGGTCCATTAACAGTTGGAGTGCATCTGAGGCAATCCTAGAGCACATCTGGTGGTCACATTCATGACGAAGAAATCAAATTTGTGCACTTTCAGTCTACTCTTCTGTGTGAATAAAAGTACAGTAAAGGGGATGCACAGGTGGTTTTCTTCAAAAGCTCCCTCCTGACACGAACCAAATAACTAATATTAGATGCATCTTGAAGACAAAATGCAGTCTGGAGTTATAGCTACAGCTGTCTACTTGGTGGCTGACCTGTGCTTTATGTGTGTTTTAACCTGAACCTGTGCCAGAGAGCTGTAAAACAGAAAAGCCTGCGAATTCTTGGCTTCCTGGGAAAGGAGCTAAAAACTCATGTCTCACGTTACAGCTGTAATAAAGGGGACATTAGACACATTGGTCTTCAAATACAAAGAGAAGGAGGGAGAAAAACAGAGACGAGGTGTCTTGGTTTGAAAGACAGGCACCTGCCAGCAAAAAAAACCTGGAATCTCCCTTTGAATAGAGAATGTAAACCCCCTCCCTCAGATGATTATAATTTTGCAATTGGAGGCTCTCAGGCAAAGATTTGGGAGTGGGAATAACAGTTCTTTACTAGGAATATTAGACAAAGCAAAGACAAATACAAATGGAATAGCACTAAGAGACAAGCAAAAACAAAGAAACAACAAAACCTCAGAAAATGCCCTGACAGAGTCAGGCATGTGACCTGACACCCTGGGAATCAGGGTGGTGAAAGCAGTCCAGATGAAATCCTCCTTGAGCAGTAAATGCAGTTCTATGAAGTGAAAATAGTCCTGTAGGAAAGTCCGATGGTGACGAAAAATGTATTCAGTCTTCCTCTGGAGAGAAATCCAGTGGAGAGAGAGAAAACAAGCAGGGTCCCCTGGTACTCCAGTCCTTTTGGAGCGGTGTCCTCGGACCAAACTGCCCTTCACTGCTGTTCCACCCGGAGAAACCTGCTGCCTCCTTTGTTTAAGTCAAGTATTCATAAAATACCCAGCAATCAGTTACCTAGCAAACCATCAGGAAAAAATTCCACAAACACGAAAGAAACAGATCCAACCCCCAACAGGAGGGGAATGGAAATTTATTAGTCTTTGGCACCTAAAATGCCATCCCCTATTTTGCGCTGCCATCTACAGATGGCATTACTTTACTTCTTTAACTAGGAATGTTCTGCCTATCTTATGTGGTGTAATTTACAAGCTGAGGAAAATACCATTACTTTCAGTACATAGAATACAGCTCGCTTTGAGCAGGAGCAGCATTACTTTCCTTTCACTGCGAGAGACAGAGAGTTTTCCTATCAGTATTTTTCAAAACACAGTAAATTCATTTTTAAAACTCAGTTTCCTAGGCAGAAAACCATTTCAAAACCTTACTCCATAAAACATGAACTTGATTTCTATAACACTGTTTTTTAAAAGTGTGATTTCTTTGTTTAGAATGTGGTTTCCCCATTCATAAATGTGACCTTATGATATCTTGTTTCAAGATAATTTTATTTCAAGAATTGATGTCAGTCAGAAGAATGAAATTAAATAGAGCAGTCAACTACCAGCATCAGGTACAAAGCCAAAGAAAGTCCCTGGTAGGTAGATTTCTACAACATGGAAGTGAGTGCTTCCACACCAAAGTTCCCACACTGATCCTAGGTTTCCAGCCTTTTTATCACACCACTGCTCCTTGACCCCAGGCAGGACTTGACACCATAGTTAATAAAGATAAGCAGGATGAAATCTTCAGAAATGCTTTCTGCTCTGTTCTGTGGATCTCCAGGAAAGGAGGAACAGAGAGAAAACACTAAGAGAGAAGTGACAGTTGAGACAATGAGACACATGACAGAATCATCCCACTTGGCTTCATTCAGTACCTCTGCTGAGTACCTTCATCATCCTAGTCCCAAAGGAAACTCCCATACTGTCCAAGGGAGCCAGTAAAAGCAGGTCTAACCTTCTACACAGGATAGCAAAAGGCACCTTTCAATAATCCTGGAACACTCGCCCTTACACATCTGCACCACACTGGCTGGGCAATGTGCCATATGTGTGATTTCCAGCAGTATTTATCCATGAGCACCAGCATGCTGGGAACATACTTTAAACACTATAAAGATGGAAAATGTATATAAAGATAACTATAAAGATGGATGTATGTATACATATCCCTAAGAACAGAAAGGAACGCATTGACCTCTTAGGTTCCTTCTAAAGCAAATGGATAATTAAATATTTGGGCATGGACTTGTTTGAGATCCAGGCACTTTCAAACAAGTGAGGAAGTATTGCTGAAAACACCAACAACTCAAGAATACCAGAAGTTAATCACCTTACATTCCCTTATTTGCTATCACAGATATTCCACACAAAACTTTCCATATGACCTAAGAGATAAAATAGACATTGTAACCTCTGAACAAAGAGTAATTCCATATTCTTCAAGCTTTCCATAGAAGAACTATTATGTGGTTGAGAGATATATAATCACAAAAGTATTTTACTTTTTCCCCCTTTGTTTTAAAAGAAGGTGGTTCTGAGAAGAAAAGAGAAAATAATTCACCCTATGTTGGACACTGTTTGTTCTGTGTAGGCCAAGAAAGATTCCTGCTTGGCATGAACCTGCTTTAAAATTCCACACTTCTGCATTCCCAGAAGGACAAAACTGTATCACACATTCATTAATGTTCACCACATTAATGAATGAAAGAAATTGCAATTCCATGGTTTGGTTGTACAAATTAGTTAGCCTTATCCTGTCCTCTCCTCATATTTCTAGTGGTTGAACTGAACTTTTATTTAGGCTGAATACCACCTCACTCACCTGTGTTGACTTCAACACCTAAGTACCTGCTTGAAGAATAATACTTTACTTAGAAAAAGGCTGTAGAACATCATTATCATATCTTTTTTTTTTTTTTTTNTTTTTTTATTTTTTTTTTTTTTTTTTTTTTTTTTTTTTTTTTGCAGTGGAATGTAATTTCTGAAGCTTGCCCCTTGCCTCTGATGCACTATCCACTGAGAAATTCACATCCACCCATATCCTGTTTCCACACATACTCCATGTTTTCTGTACTGGAGCTGGTCTTTGGGGTTTTTCAGCAGCAGCTTCTCACTCAGAATTTCCAATTTACAAACACAGAAGCACTTCACCAAAAAAAACAGGGACTCAGTGAAAATTTCTAAAAGGCCACTCAGGGCTGAGATTTAATTTACAGTAAATACCAGGGATAAAGAACAGTGGAAACATCCTCAAATAGGACTAAAAGCCAGTAAAAGCTATAAACACAGAGGAAAACACTACCGGCTAAGGAAGCATCTTCACTGCATATTACTGAAAACTGAGACATGCACTGAAGAGAGAGCCCTGGAGTATACCCAGCTTCTACTCTCCTTCACTGGCAAGAGCTGTTGACCAATTTTGGAGACCATGCATTAGACACATTTATGTCCAGTAGTCCAGGACATCAAGCATTCATCCAAGAGGAAGGTTCAGGTGCAGATTTAAAGCAGGCAGAATGGAGCTTCAAATACCTTCCATGCAGTCTGTAGCCAAAGTGTGAAGTCCTTTCTCCCAGAAGCCACCATTTCCTTACATTTCAAAACTATTATTCAACAGGATAGGAAAGAATAACTTATCCTGGTAGGAGAAATGAAAGCCAACATTTGTAGGAAACCAGGACATCCCTCTTGCTGCCTTGGATGGGCTGAGACCCTGGCAGGGGACTCTTGAGAGCTTGGAACGGAGCCAAAAATCCCTCTGCTCTCAATCTGGAGCCATGGAAACAGTTACCAACTTTATATGAGGAATTACAAACCAGGGAAAGCAGAATAAAATAAGTAGCTTATTTTTAAGTAGAAAAATAGAATGTTAGGATTCATATGAGAAGGGTACAGGGGGGTCAAGATGGAGGAATCTGGGTGTGTACTGCCCTCCTTCCTTCTTCATCGTCTCCATTTTCTTGGTGATGTTGGCACTTGGGGATTGGTTTAAGGTAGAATTTCACTGTCTAACATAGGTGATAGGTATTGGGAATTAACTGTAAATAATGTCTATGTAGTTTATAGTATAAAAAGACAACACAGACCTGGGGGCGGGCAGTGTGCCTTGGACTGACCTGCTGAGAGCATCACGGCTGGTCAGGGAGAACTTGTCATAGATAAGAAATAATAAACAACTGTGAGAATGAAGGCCAAGCAACTCTGACTCTTTCTGAAACCATCTGGCTGTGAAAAGGACTCTTGAGAAATCCCCAAGCAAGGGGAGTCGCGAGAAACATAAACCTAGATTATGCATAATATATTATACTCTAACTCATAAGGTAAGAAGCCAAGTAGAATGGATAAAGATATCAGAAATTTATGGAGGGTATAGATCTCACTGTAACAAAAATGTAAGGCTGATTGGATGGGGCAAAACTGAATAACTTTATTTCAGAACTGGTCAATTAAAACATACATGCAAAAAAGTATCAATATAAGGAAGAGAAAGGCTATTTTTCTAAGCAAATTTCTTCAGCATGTCTGCAATACTTTGTGTTGTAACTAAATTCATGGCTTGAAATTATTCAGGGAATGGTTAAATAATGCAATGCATCAAATCAATTTCAAAATTAACTGCATTTTTTACTTTCTGGCCACCACAAATTATTCTCAGTTGTAATTTACAATAGGCAAGTGTTAATTTACCTAACCCATATTTTATGAATATGTATTGACTAATTTCAAGTCCGTGGTTTGGGGTAAATAATTACACCATTTATATTCAGATAAGTCACACAATCAATTTTCAATCTACTGCCTCAAATACAGTATCAGACTGTGACACGTTTATTTGCATTGACACAAGGTGTCATAGTTCTGTGAACTGCAAAATGGAAATGTCAAACATTATTCAGCAGCCACTGGTGGATCATGCCCAGCAGTAAAATCCACAGCAAAACCTCAGGATGTCAGTGGCCTGTCTGCTGCTGTTTGACTACAAATTGAACAAAACTCTAATCTAAGCAGACCAGTCTTCACCCAGGGATCAGCTGTGGTGGCAATTTTCTTTCCTATGGTGGACTTCTAATTTGACACTTCCTCAGCTACCCAGAGATGAGAGCAGTACTTCTGCAATTAGGTAATGAGAGAAAAGGATGGGACTGTGGCCTCTGCATACTTGGGTTTGGCCTTTCAGGTCACAGTCATTGTTAAGAGCAGTTAATCAGGCTTTCAAATTAGTGAAAAAGGTTTATTCTGTCTCTTTTTTGAGTGTCAGGGCTCATCTTAAACAAACGCTGCATCAGGGATTATTTTTTTGCTAACAGAGCTCCCACATCACTGGCTGCTTTTTGCACTTTATTCACTACCATAAAAATTTTTCAATTAAATAAAGCATGGTTAAATACCATTCTAGGTTGAAGTATTCCTGACATTTTTTTTAGCCAGGCATCTTAAAATTCACTTTCTCCCTCCCAAACTAAATCTGCACACTGAACAAAACAGTCCAGGAGTATCCTTTGTATGCTTTGTGTAAGCGCACTTCAGAGTCCTGCAGAGAAATAAATACCTTAGTCTGTACAGATTTCTGTGCTTTTTGGATGGGGCTTCATTTTTCCTCCTCTTTCTCCTGATGAATTCCCGAAGGATGACTGAATTATGACCTGGGTTTTCATTTTCACTGCTTGACTCAGTCACATGAACATAGGCTCATAATGCCACGGTAGGTGCTCCAGGGTACTGTGCATACCCTACTTGTGTTTATCCAAGATGTGAGTTACCTGGAAACCTGTCGCCCACGGCAGCAGTGGGGGGAGTGGAGAGGGAGCCCCAAATATTTCAGGTGGACCTAAATCTCTTTATATAGGAAATGGAACTCAATCCTGACCTGTGAACCTGATGGATGAGATCAAGCAGAGGAGAAACAGTTAAATTTAGCAAAAACTGTAAGTTTTTTGTTCAGCTACAGCAGTGAAGGTATTCTGCTTCACTCGACAACTATATCCTTACTACCAGATATAGAGATATTTAATGATGTCATTATACCCACAAGACCACCTGTCAAAGAGGGGAACACAATGAAAATGATGAGGTGGTGGAGTGAGACGAGGAAGATACATTCATTAGAGACGCAAGAAGACAGCTGGTGTTATTTGGCATAAAAAGGAGGTTGAGGAGCCTTGTTAAAAGTTATGTAGTCTCCTAAAGAATTACAGAAAAAAACAGCAAAAAAGTTTGGTGTTACAGAAGAGGATTGGCAATTACAAACCTCCTTTAATTATACTTCAAATTAAGGGAAATAGAGACAAAAGAGTAAATCAGTTTTAATCAGTATTAAAAAAAAGATTAATTTAAAAAAAAAGCTTCCAGTTTCATTTCTTGAATTGGTGTGGGGTTCAGTGAGCAATTGGAATGGAGTCTGCAGACTGGAGTTAATTATTTGAATTAGCATTTCAGATGGCTTCCATGTAAATACCAGCTCTTTGGTGTGCTATGGTCATAGACAAAAAGTAAGATAAATGCTTGATTTCCCTTATAGGATCCTAAATTATGTCATTTAATAGGTAGTCAACAGCATGGGGATTGAATGATAGAGACTTTTGAAAACAGCTCTGGGATCTAATTAATTGGGACAAATTATCCAAAGCAGCTTGGCATTGAGGAAAGAGGACAGTCTTAGGGAGAAATGACAGATGGATACACAGAAAAGAAAGCAGAAAGACATTTGCTGCTCTTGAAGAACTGAGCCTTAAGGCCACTCTGAAATGATCTTGCATCATGGTTTTGTGACTCATTATTATGTATGTGACACCTAAATGTTCTTATCTGCTGCACAGCCCTATGTCCAGAATTTAATTTCTCATTGGAGGAGCAGACCTTAAAAAAGAGGAAGTTTTAATGGTAGCTGAGGGTGTGGTTGGGGCTGCTCAGCTTGGACCCTCCAAACTCACCCTGTAACAAAGCTGTTCACAGCTGTGTGGGCAGAACCTCCCAGAAGGGTGAGCCCTGAGCCCCACAGGAGGCAACAGCCAACGGCTATAAAATGCTGTGTGAGTCAGAATGGAAGATATCCGTCCCTCCCCAATCCCATAACTAAGTGACAGAAGTGGGCAGAGACTCCTGAGCTGTGGCCTGAAGTGTCCTGGAGAAATGTCCCCTGTCCCTCCCCAGCCTGGTACTGCACTGCAGTGTCTCCTGTAGGATGATGATTCCATGTCACACACTAACACCAAATATACCATAGAATAGTTTGGGTTGGAAGGGAACCTTCAACATCATCTAGTTCCAATCCACCTGCTGTGGGCAGGAATACCTTCCACTAGAGCACCTTCCACTGGGTCAAAGCCCCATTCATCCCATCCTTGAGTATTTCCAGGGATGGTGTGGTCACAACTCTGGGCAATCTGTTCTAGTTTTGCTACTCCCATTGTAAAAAGCTTCTTCCTTCTATCTAGTCTGAATCTACCTTAAAACCAGTACCACTTATCCTACCACAACAGGATAAAATGTCCATCCCCACCTTTCTTTTAAGCTCCCTTTTACGTATTGAAAAGCTGGAATAAGGTCTCCCTGGAGCTTTTTCTCCTTTAGACTGAAAAACCCTAACTCTCTGAGCCTTTCCTCACAGGGCATATGTTCCACGTGTGACTAGAAGTGGTTTGGGTATTTAAGACACTTTAGCCTGCTGTCGCTTCAGGCTCAAACCATAATACCTACCCCACAAGCCTAGAAGACAATCTTGTTCTCACAGGCTGCTTAGACCCCTTTGTCAATAGCTGAAATATATCAATATTAATGGACATGGAGGATTGTCACCAGCACACTGATACAGCAAGACAAATAAACTGCGTGGTTTACGCATGCCTGGCATGCACAAACATCTGGCATGCATATACACCACTTTAAATTCAGAAAATATAATCAGAATTCAATGAGAGCCTGGCATTCTTGGGCCTAGCAGAATGCACTTAGTGCTCCCCAGAACTTGACCATACACCACACAGCATATCCAAGCACTCACAATGAATCTTACCTTCTGCTCCTTTCTTTTCACTTCCACAAACACTCTAGCAAACAAGCACCCTTGTGAAATGCCAAACCATCTGCTGATCTAACTTCATTGAAATTTTTTCAGTGGAATTTCTTCCAGTACAGAATTTGACTGGGCAATGTTTGGCACATCCAGTCATACATCAGCATTGCAGGACATTCACAGAAGTTTCCTGAAGTTGTGCCTTATGAATCTTCATCCCAGAACGTCACAGTCACTGACCTTGGAAGCAACCACAACAAAACTTAGACATAGTTCAGTCTGTAAAGATGCATAGACTGTCTCCTGCCTCCCAGCCCTGTGACCTGGGGACCTGATCTGACATGGAAATCCTTCCCTACCATCCCACCAACTATTTATTCATTTCCCTTCTGCATTGTTTTCTCCAGGTATGACCAGGCTGCTGTTAGGTTCCTCCAAAGCCACCTCTTCACTAAGCTGAACAAGACCCATGCTCTCAGCCTTTCCTCACAGGGCAAGTGCTGCAACCCCTCATCATTTTGGCGGCCATGCAAGTTCAACCAATTTCTTGTACAGACAGACCTAACACTGGACCCAAAACTCCACGTGTTTTCTAATGAGCACTGAGCAATGATCACTTCCCTTGATCTATTTACCCGCTGATACAGGTCAGAATGTTGTTGACTTTCATTCCAAAATTAAAAATGGAACAGGCAACAAAAATAAGCATCCGCCATTTGTCAGATGTGCTTTTCCCTATCTGTCACACACTGCATACACACAGCTGGAATTTTTAATCAAAACTATCAATAATTAAGCAGTACAGAAATAGGAGATGGCAAACAACATTCTCAAACTGAAATATCTGCAAATGTATGTACTGTATGTATGTATTGTACTTAAAAAATCATAAAAGATACAAAAATTAAAAAAATATCTTCCTATAGAGTAATTCATCCAGATGTGCTAGAAATAATAGTTTATAACAGCAATTTTCTGAATAACATTGTTTAATGGGTAAATGCTTTATTTATACAATGAAACTTTGATTTCTATTGCTGCCCTCAGAAGTACTATAGTACAAACAGAATTGTTTCAAGAACTTTCTATGCAAACATAGAATACTGATCATTGGAGATTCATGGAACACTCCTCTTAACATTAAATAACTACTACTGACTTCCACGAGGCACATCAGTACAATGAATGCCAAGACCCCATGCATCTATCTCAGAAAGCCCAGCCTCCAGAAAAATAAGTTAGCCTTGCCAACAGGAAAAGAAAGTAGGAAATCATGATAGTTGGGCAGTGCAGAAGCAAATATTGACACCATTTCAGACTGAATTCTATATATTTGGCTTACAGCAGTCCGCCATTTTCACAGTATTTTTAAAACTATCAATCCTTTATATTAAAGCATCATTGTGTGTCAGGAAACTACCACTGTCCCATGTTTACAAGAAATATAAAAATGTTAAAGACTTTTTGATAAATGCTAAAGCCACAGAGAAACTTGGGATCATGACTGACACTGAAATTAAATCCACTTCACTTACTGCCTAACTTTGGAGACTGTCTAAGGTTTAAACAAGTGAGGTTTCTGCTAGATAAATTTCCATTAAGAAATGCTTGGAAATGGCTCCATCTTGGCATAGCTTTGCAGGTCTATATTTATCTTCCATCCAGCCTTTCTCAGATACTCTTAGGTACAAATCCTTAAACACTCCAACATCTTTATCAAGCCAATATTCACTTCAAAACACACTCTTACTGTCTTGCTCCTCTCATATGCAAAAAGTCAGTAAGGGTAATCACCCAGACACTAACTTCCAGGCACAGCTTTACCCTCCTCCAGAGGTCACTCAAAACTATTACTGGATTTATCTGTTCCCCCCATAATTTGTCCTAGAAATATGCTGTGGCATACTACTAGGACAGCCCTACTGCTCCCAGTGGCCATCATAGCTGGGAAACGACTTAGGCATATCTGGACTGCACCATTCACCATTCAGTCGCACAAGGATACCAGACAACTGCCATTGAGCAAGAAATCCAACTCTCCCAGGGCTTGCATTAAAGACCTAACCATTTCTTTCATCCTGCTGCAGGTCTAGCTGCAAAATGCCACTGTTTCTATTACACCTCTTCAGAAAGCTAAGGGAGTGAGTCAAGTTTAAATAAAAAGTGTGTTTGATTTGTTTTCGGCTTTTTTCCTACAACTTTATAATTCCTTTGGGAAAAGAACTGTTTTCCAAAAAACAAGGTTGAAATGGAGAGTTTTATTAACAAGCTCTATGAGGTTTTTTGTTAGAAATTGAGTACCAGTGAGGTGATTTCCCTTGATTACAATTACAGGAGCTAACTTAGTTCATGCCAAGTACTTGCCTATGCTTTTGCCAAATAAGAACTATTTCAGAGCTATAAAGGTTTCAGAATGTTGTGTAAATGCATATTTTATTTAGATTTCTTATCCCAAGTGTTTAAAACATGTATTCATTATGAAATAATTTCTTCAGTCTATGCCATGGGCTATTAAAAATAAGTTTTACATAATTTAATTCTCTATTGAGGTAATAGGTGAATAGAAAGCATTCTATCTTACTTTGTTTAAAAACCTTATATTTACATGATGACTGTTGTGTGCATTGTCATCTCCCAAAGTACAAACTTTTATCATTTGGATGTGGACAACATCCCCTTTGTTAATATAGTTGATAAATGATATATGGCTTATTTCCCAAATTCTAGTGAGGGTCTTTCTCTCTAAAAGATTATTTGTTTAGTAACCACTGACTGATAGAACAGCAAGAATTTGTTCATCTGTTTCAAGGCATAGTTCATATAATTTAACCATCCACATGTGTTAGCCAAAGCCCTTCAATAAAAAAAGATAAATAATGAATCTTAATGTTCCTTTTCTTATAATGATCCTTTAGGCCTCATCTACACATGAAGTTAATTAGTTTAAACTGGCAAGAGGGAAAGCCTTGCCATCAGGCTTACAAAGGTAGGTAGCAATTTTTCATTCAAGTACATCTTTGTGGAAAAATTTATGGTATTTCCTATCATCAAAATCTACTGAAAAATATTATGCTGAGAGTGTTTAACTGAAAGAGGTTATTGTATTTAATCAAACTGATCCTAAAATTGGGATAACTCTCTCCTATCTGTAGTTATCCAAAATGTACGTGTCTAGTGTGAAGTCATCGACTAAAGCTCTAATATCAATGCAGAAAGATGAGACTCTTCAAAGGGTAATTAATCCTCCACTAAGTCAGGAAGGATGAATCACCCTCTGGAAATACCTTTTTCCATCAACAGTACTTTTTCACATCATGCATAATAAAACTGTGAAACTCATTACCACAGGATGCTGTGGAGGCACAGATGAAAGACACTAATGCATTTAAAAGCCCTAGACTAATTCATGGAGAGTGGGTGCAGCAAGCAGATGGTCTGAAAATAGTCACCAGCTCAGAAAGTCCATGAACAATATATCTGGAAGGTGGGAAGTACTGTGTACTGCTTAGTTCTTATACTCTTCACTAAACATCTGGTACCAGCCCCTGTTGGAAAAGAATCCCAGATTAGATAGGCTGTTGGTCCAGCCCATGGGATAGCTCTGTTGTTCTGAAGTTAACTCATGTCCTCAATCAACATAACTATTCCCCTTAAGAAATCTTGTGTACTCAAATACTAGGTATTTTTCCTTTGTGTCAAGGAATATTCTTCTATTTAGTACTAAAATATTTTATTTAACTCTAAGATACTTTTTGGTGCGAAGTGTGTCTCTTTCGAGTAAGCCAATACTCTATTCTAAAACAACAATTTGCCAGAAAATATTTCTGTATGTGTGAACAGAATTTCCTCAAAAGTAAATAACTTTGTTTGGATACAACGTATTGTTACCTACTGTCTGTATCTCTGATATATCGGGTATCTGTAATCAGTCGTCAAAAGCTGAGGCTTAATTTTTGTAGAAGTCCTTCTCTAACATATTTAATATTTAAGCAAACACATAGTAAGAATGTGAACATGCCATCTTAAGACATGACTGCAATAAAAACATGCCTGAGAATAATAACATATCTGAAACAGGAAATTACCAGGTATGACTTGCAGGAGTTCATCATCAAGCCCAGTAAACCTTCCACATTTTCTTACCATCATTTTCTGTATTAATCAGACCTGTTCTTTCCTGTGTCTCATTAGCTTTGTTAAATTTTTGGGACTGTGGTAATATTTCCAAATAATTGTTTTCAAGAGCTGCTAAGGGAAAAAGCTTGTATATATTCTAAAGACATGTTTTAGACAGTAATTATTGTATTATGGAAGGTTGAGTTCACCAGGACCAAACAACTGGGAAAAGGATCTCAAATCAAAAGGTGAAAAGGAAGGAAAGAGCATCTTTTCAGTCTGACCACAACAAGACTGATAGATGCTGTAACAAAATTGAAGACCGTTTTCTGGGAAGCACATTCCAAATCCCTGAATTTCACTCTCAATGGTTCATGGCCATCCATGTGATGGGAACTTTTAAAGATGCCTTTTTTCTTTAAAATATCAATGACAATTCTGTTCAATGATCAGTGAGTTATTTTTACATTCCAAAGGGACTTTCTTTTGACACACAAAACTTTCCAATAAAGTCTTATGGGGTTAGGTCACAAAATGTCTTGTAATTTCATTTAGCTAATTGTAACACTGATTTCCAGAGCCTTGGAGACATTTAAAGCATTCCTGGTATAGGAATTAGTTGTGAAAATATACTCCATGCCTTTTAACAAATTTGGCAGATGATTATATTCCTTTTCTCTATATAGATAATACTTATCTAGGTGCTTGAACTACTATAGGATCCAGGACACATCTGTATTCCATTGTCCCAAGTCTGCTGGTCAAATCAGTAGTTATTCAGCTTCAGATGATTCTGTATGGTAGGTAAAGCCATGGGGTACATGCAGTAAGGAGAGGAATAACTACTTTCTCATAGAAAGAGTGTCAATGTAACTTTGTAGCTCACAGAGGAAACTTTGTGTTCTAGGAGGAAACATTTAAAATCATGTATTTAGATTAAACCATATTAAATCTAATATTAATTGAGGCAGCCCATTGTATTTTCCTCCAGCAGTGAGGCAGGATCAGTGAAAAGATGTTGAAACCTGGATATAGCTTAGGTTTCAGGCAACACTTTTCAAAACACTTGGTGTCTTCAAAACCCAAACCATGATTTCAAACATCTATGCCATCTTCAAACACAAGCTGTTGTGAAATGAAGCAGACTGAGAACGTGAAGCACAATTTTTTCTGTATTTGCCTTTCCTGTTGCCTTGAAGGACTGAAGTTAGCAAATTGCTGTGTGCCATTTCCCAGTGCCAAAGGCATTATTCCACCCTACAGCTAAGATTCTATTTAACTATTGGCACTTGATTTAGGAACCCCACATTAAAGGTCTTCTCTAATCAACAGAGGGAAGCTTCAGAGGAAGATTCAGCTTGTCTGAACTGCCTTCTGTCTAGATCTTAACACTGAATGTGTAGGGAGCTCTGCAACCCAGCTCATGACTTCAGTTACAAGCTGGCCATGAGTGTGGTTTCCTGCAGCTTATTTTAAGCCAGACAGTCCACAAAGAAGCACTAGTGTAGGATAGCTGTTAAGGGCTACACTCAAAGCTTTAACCCCTATGTGCCTCTATGATCCTAGCCTCCACAAAACGCGGATTTCAAAATTCTTGTTTGTAAATGGAAACCCAATGCCTGACTCGCTCTCATGCTCTGGATTATATCTGAAGGATTAGAGAAACACCTGCATCTCTGAGTTGCATAAACTGAGAGTAGCTACATTAGGCAGAGAGACTAATTGGGACAGACAAAACAAAGAGAAGTATTTTGAATCAGATGCATCAAAACTTCCAAACTTTCATTACACAGTTTTGGCTGTGTAATGCTGAAATCTCCACAAGTAAAAAACTATCCGGATCTGATGAGCAGTGACTTTCACATTTGCTTGCTTCAATCCAGACATCATTTGGAATAAAGCAAATTTGAGGCTTTGACATTTTCTCTTTAGTATCAGTTTTTCCTTTGATCTCATTATTCTTTCTTAAATTGCCCTAGCCAAGATCACACTTTGTGTTTCCTTACAGACTCCCTGATTCTTCCAAACAAACCTGATCCTCACCTCATCTTTCTGAAATCCTTCCTGATACTACCTGATTTCTTTCTAGTTTCCATTTTGTCATCTCAGCCTAAATCTCCCACACCAGTTTTCAAGTTTTCATTAGATTTTAACTTTCCCTCAACTCCCTTCCTTAACTTATTAGAATCAACCCTAAACCTTGAGTCTATTCCTTTCTTTGCACTGCCACTCTTTTTTCACAGGGTCTGCTGACTCTCTAGCTTGGCTTGAAACCACTGTTACAGGCAAAAATGAGTGGTACCACTGTCCTCTCTTCCTCCAACCCACAAATCCCCTGGGAATTTGGAATTACACCAAGAGTAGTGGAGGTTGGATAGAGACTGTTAGCTAGTGAATGAAAGCAGCAGGGATTTGTAGTTCTAGACTGAGGCTAAGAGTCAACACAACTCTGCAAACTTCACCAAGCTTAAACAGATACCTGTGTAAAAGGAAAAGAACAGAAATTTGCAAAGTATACAAGGAGTTAAGTTAGAACAGTTCATTTAAAATGTAATTACTTTCTATTGTGGATAAGTTTGGGTGTTATCATTTTGAAAAGAAACATTAACTTGCTCTCACCTTTCTTAGACCTTTTCACATTTTTTGGGTAATTTTGTTTAGCTTGTCAAACACAAGAAGGCTGCATTATTAATAATATTGTAATGTGGCAGGTGCATATTGGTGTGTGGGAAGGTGTTGTTCTAAAGTGACAGCTGAACTTTTTGTGAAATATAAGGTTTCCTCCCAGGAGAAAGTCATCATCTCTCTTCTCTTTTTCTCAGAGTATAGTACACTATATGATAGAAGATGTTAATCTTAGAAGTGGAACAGATGGCTCAGATTGAGATTGGGGGCACAACTACAAGTGAGAGATGAAGAAAAATATTCAAAGAGGAACAAACAAGCAGAAAATTCAATTAAAATGTTGAATTTTGAGGAAGCAGGTGTGTGGGTTTTATTATTGAGACCTCATTACATACATACATTCTCATTTAGAGTAATCAATTTGTGAGGCTTGTTATGAACTTGTCTAACCCCATTACTGGCATTTTACTCTGTATGCAGACTTGAAAGGAATTTTAAATGTCATTGGGTAGCTCTTGCTCTCTCTTCCTCTCTGGTTACATCTGAGAATCTGACAGCTTTATTTCACTGGAAGGGCTGACAAGCCTGTGATTCTCATTAGGCACAGCAGCATATAAATGTGTTGGGATTCTTTGAATGGAGGGCTCTCCAATAACTCAGTCCTATACTGCTGCCATTATTAGACAGCATAGAAAGTGCCTAAACTGATCTTTGAAAAACTTCCAGCAAAATCACAATACAGAATAACTAGCATATTCTAAAATTAATATCCTCCTAAGAACAGATTGTGTATGGCTCTGTGTAAGATTCACCACCTTCTTCCCAATCCCAAAAACTCTGCTAGGCATTGTTCTTGTTAACTTATTATTGAAAGCTATTGAAAAGATAGGACTGAAGACCAACTGGCTTACCAAGTCCAAGAAACCAGATGATATGACCTGTTTCATAAAATACCACAAAGTCTGCCTTAAAGTCAACCAGAAGGGTTTTTCCCTAATTTACATATCATTCAAGAACCTCTTCACTCTTAAAGCCTTACACTGATTCCAGTTTTACAGAGTTTGCTAATTTTATTCTGCTTTCTACTGCTTCCAGACAAGCTCCTAGCACAGGTGGTTTTGTGTTCACAGTTATATCTCTTTGCGTGCTGCCCCTGAATGTTGGGAGTTTCTTCTTAATCCACAGTAAAGTACCCAATGCAGCAGTGTGTAAACTAAATAATTTCCTCCTAATTCATTTCCCTTCTCTTTCAGATTGTCATCCCCACAAGCAGAACCTACATGCTGCTTATACAGCAGATTTTACAAAAAATGTGGATTATGGATGGCTAAGGAAGGAAAAAAAAAGTCAAAGGCTTAAAACTCCTTCCTAAGAACTACTTACCAGCATCCTTGTATGAAGCAGAAATAGCCTGTGGTAAGACAATAGCCCCGCACACCTCACATATTGCATTGTACTTCCTCACATATGCACTGTACACGCAACCCATGTCATTACTGCTGGAAGAAGAGAGTCCAATGAAAAATCTAAAGATACACCTCATCTAATCAGATTTTTACCTGGATCACAACTCATGCTGAATCATGAAACATGAGTGGACTTCAGCTTATTGCCTCTTCATAGTTATTCTGTGAATAGTTGTCTGCCTCCCTGGCATCAAATGACCCATGAGAATCAAAACATGTTCAGGCTATCCTCAAAATTCTAACACTTGTGACAGAAAAATAAAACTCAAGACAGCTAAAAGGTGTCCTTAAGCTAGGGCATCAATATTTTTTTAATTGCTTAAAACCACACAAGCTGTGTCCTCTCCACTAAGCTAAGCAGTCCTTGCCCTTTAATGATTTTTGTCTGCTAGTTAAATCAAAGGTGCAAATGTGAGTCCTTTAACACCAAGCCATTCATGTCATTCTGTAGAAATGTCACATGATGACAGTACAAGCTGTTAAGAAAAAGTGATTGACACATCATATTAACTACTCTCTCAGGTACTCTTTCTGAGACAATCAATTTGGTGTTCTATCTCATTAAATTTCACTGTTTTGTTACCTTATATTAGTTGAAAAAGATACTCTACAGTGTCCTTGAACTGAAAGTATTTAAAGATCATTCTCACAGACAGGAATCCCGATCAGATAAGAGTCAGACCTGCTGCAAGCTGTCAAAAGGAAAGAGAAAAAGTGAAAGAAAAATTATGCACCACAAAACTGACGGAGGGACACTGAGATCTTCAAATGGGTGCCAAGTCCTTTTTAAATAATATTAGAGAAAATCCAGCAGCAGCCAGCAGTGTAAGGAATGACAGTCATGCTATGAAAACCAAAATGTGATGACATATAAAGGCATTACAGCAGGAAGGCAAAGTTTATTGCTCTGCTGCTTCTCTAGTTGTTAATAATAAATTACCACATTAATAACCCTTTATATTTATCCTATTGGAGCTTATATGACTAGTGATAAAACTTTCAACTACATTAGCAACACTACACTAATTGCATTAACTGGCATAATAAAGTTAATGTATGAGTACGGTGTCCTTGATACACACATGGTAAGATTGCACATCTCACTAAGATTAATATTGTTGGAATAATGTCACACTATTTTTATCCAAGGCTGTATTACCAAACAACCATGACCCCCTGACATGAAGTTTTAAAATTTAATATTAGGTAACATATTAGGTAACATTAAAGCAGTCTTTTTCACATGCAAATTTAGAGGTGGTTTTATATAAATCAGAAGTTAATCAACCAATGCCAGTTTAAGTCCTGTGAGATCCTCACCCTGAAAGAGGCTGTATCAGTGTAAATGGCCCAGGCCACCTGAAACAGCTGATCAGGATTTGTTAGTCTGAGCAGCAGGCAAACACCAGTTTTCTCATGTTTACTCACAGTTCTAAATTACCTTTGACAAATAACACTGTCTCATTCTGTACACATCTACTTTGGCTTGCTGGAGACCTTAATCAAACTAGGCTGTGGACTAGAAGGAATTTGGGAAAATAGCAAAAGCCATTTTTTCTACATTATATTTCCACCATAAAAAAAAATAGAAGCATACTGATTTTAGCATAAAATCTGATCCACAGGCCAACACTTAGTAGGACAAGTCCAGGAATGGAGAGGGAACTCTAGCAAAGCCAAACAAGCTAAGATTGCCTAATTATTAAACAGTAATTTGTGAATAAGCAACAGAGATACAACAGTACAGTTTTCTCAAGAGAAGAGGCGACAAAGACTGTGGGTTCTAGATTATGATATCCACTCACAATTCTTGATTCCACACCTATAGTGGGGACCTCTCCACCCTCCACCCCAGACAATGGCTAGCTCTGGGCCAAGGCCATCCCCTCCTCAGCGTGTGCGACACTCACAACTTGCTCTGAGGCACATGGCTCTTCACCTTTAGAAGTCTGCGCTTTGAAAGTAAGAGACAAACACAGGGGATGGAACATCCTCATCATACTGGGCACAAGCAGAGCAGTCTCCTCTTTCCAAGAGGGGCATCAGGTTGTTGCTGCAAACACCCATCCTTGCGCTGCAATTCCTCCTTTTGTAAAACAAGGAATCCAGCACCTATTTACCTAGTAACAGTGCTGTGAGTGGAACTGCAGTTTGGATCACAGGATCCAATATGCAGCACCTCAACAACAAAGGTGCTGATTAACTAGGCAAGAGAAATATTTTCCTTTGAGGACAGCCATATTTTTAGTTGAATGTTCCCTTAAAAGACATGACCTTTTTGGCCTGCCAAATAGCTGCACTAAAGCAGTTAAATTTCTTCCAGTAAAACTCTGAATGGAGTAACTTTAAAATCCAATATTTATTCATGTCAAAGCACAGTAATTTGATATGTAATAAGCATTAAGGTAAACACAAATCTGTAGTTGACTAATCTGAACTTTGCTCTGTAGCTCAGATCTCTGGGGGAGACAGGATACTTGACATTTAATTTGAAAAGCAAGGTAGCTTCATGGAGAAAAACTTTTCCATTTTGATAGTAGAAAAGTGTTGGGGCATTTTATTTGATATGGTGGATTTGCTTGGGTTTATTTTCACATTTTAATAGGTTCACCTCATAAAAGTGTAATGAAAATAGAAGGATCATCTATCATAAGGATGGATGGGTATAGATATTTTCTTTGGGTTGTTGTCTAGAAGAAAAACAGTTTTCTTCCCACTGATAAAAAATAAATGTAAATCTCTCACTTTATTCCTCTTATTTCCCTTCTTCCTTAAGAATGCCTTATCCTATTTTAATTGCCAGAAAGTAGAAAAGACCTCCTCTCCCTTTTACAGAGGAGCACCAGAGGCACAGACACATCTACTCTAGTGCTTATCTGGGATCAGGAGTGCACTTTTGAAGCAACTCTCCTGCCCGTCCCCACTGAACCATGCTTTGCTTCTCTGTCAAGGGCATTAAAAGGATCTGTTTTTACTGAAAGGAAAACCCAATGGGTTGTTCCAAGAACACCCCTAATATGTTCAAACCCCTGACTGGTATTCAGCCCTTGGGACAAGGCCAGAACAGGTATCAAGCACAAAACCCCAGAGCACAGTCACTCAGTCCTTAGCTCAGCTGTATCACTCCCTGGACTCACCCACCCACTTGGCATCACTGCAACAAACTGACCCTTGGATTTCCTGGGTTCAATTATACTGACACCACGGTACAAGTTCTGCTTTGAGGAGCTAAAAATGGCTCCAGACTCTACCACAGCTATAGGATCCCAACTAGAAGTAGTAATTCTGTCTGGAAGTACTAGCTTCAAATACCACATCTAGACTCCCCACAGTTTAGAATTTCACTCCAATACTACTGCTCAGAGATCATATTCTAACTAATTACTACTTTGCCTGTTTTCATATTGTCTTTTATCATATTGGTTGACTACATTATTTCTCTCTGTGTTTACAGAGAAGAGTGCTGGGGCTTCCTCCTTTTCCCTACAGTGTCATATCAGGTCAAGAGTGTGATATGTGACATGTGAGGACATCATGTCTTTTAGGACCAGCCCCCAAACAAAACAGAAGACAGCATTTAGAGTCAAACTTGAAAATCTTTATACCAGGACAACATTAATGTTCTGCTGACATCTGGGTCCAGCTGCCCCTCATCTCTGGGCCCCATCTGGGAAGAACAGGTTTAGGTACTACTGTAACTAGAAAGGCAACAATAGCTCAGCAGACAAGAAGGTACTGGGGTTCAGGAGCAAGGAAGGGTGTATGAGTTGAGGAGTACTGATGGATGTAAAAAGAGACCCTATATCTAGACTCCAACCGCACGAGTTGGAGTGTATCTCATTTATGATCACGACTGTATCTCATTTATGTGGATATGAGCTGCAGTGCCCTTTTTTCCAGGCATTCTCTGAGATGTCCTCATCAGCTATTTCTTAGCAGCTCCTAATTATTCCTCACCTACTATGGACTTCTCCCTAATTACTCTTTCCCTGTCTCTCCAGGGCTTCTGCAAGAATGACAATGCCATTTGCAAATCTGAAGTGGCTCTGAGCATTAAAGTTAACTTTTTGTGCACTCTTCTGTCCCTCCAAGGTTTTTACCTTCTCACAAAATCTAAATTTGAAAATTCCTCAGCAAAGTCACTAAACTAAAGACCATTCTTTTCAGGCTGCCTTGAGGATTGAGGTGGTAAACTGTATGAGAAGCCTTGGAGAAGCTGACTGCATTTTTGTTATATTTAGACTAAAGTAGTCTTGGTAAATGCTCATTTCTGTAAAGAGGTCACAGAAGTCAAAATGCCAAGAGGTCATTAAACAGCCTCTCTAACCTCTTAAACTTGCAAAGCAAAAGGTCTCTCAGGACTGATCACTTCCTTTTATTGCATCTGTCCATTCATCTCATTCTTGGTTCCTTTTGAGACCTAAATTTGCTAATGTCATGCTTCTCTTTCTCCCCAGAGTGACTGTGACAGGTAAGCTACCCAGCCACATGCATCCTTCTCCCCTCACCTAATGAAGAGAAGAGCTTTGGAGATTCCACTGCCCTTGCTATTGCTCAAGAACAGTCCTTCCTGCTCCACTGCTTCCACTTTAATTGGATCAAGTCCACTGAGTCTTTTCCCAGGATGAGACCAAAATAATTTGTTTACTCTAAATGGATCAAGCTGCTCTCCTGTGTGCTACAAACACTGCTATCACAGTTTGGCTAGGTTTCTTCCTCATGCTTTTCTGGGCTAGAATATCTCTGGCAGTCATTTCAGTTACTGCCATTTTCTCTGGCAGCCCATGATCCTTCTCCTCAGGCACCTTTTACACATCACATATGAACAAATTCTCCTGAGTCACCATCCTACTCATGGACCATGGAGAGTGATTCCATTGCCATTTTTTGTTTCCATTTCTATTTTTTTAACTTGTTCTCTCTTTGTTCTTCATTGACTTTTTTCTGCCAATATTTAAACTTAATAGACAGATAGTGCTGAATAAGAAATTGACAGTCAAGGAGCAAGCTTGAATACCTCATCCCATCTGTTTACTTTGAGCAGTCCAATTAACTCCCTTTCCAAGAGAAAGCCCAGGAGCTGTCTGGAAAATCTTTCCCTGCAAGCACAACTTCCAAATGGCAGTATAGGTGACATTGCACCTGCTTTGGTTTCCCCAGCCATGAGTCTTTCAACACTATTTCAGCAAACTCTCTTACTTTCAAACTTCTTCACATGTTGTCATGGCATGTAGCACCATGCTATTCTATGAAAACATGATTCTGGCTGTAACACAGTTCTCATATTCTTTCTGACATTTCAATACGAAACAAAGGAAAACAAAAGTATTTTGGGTCAGCAGGACATCATAGGACACCAAGAAGGCCCACCATATCATGAACTATGGAGCAAGAACACAGAAACTGTAGAGGAAAATGGCCTTAAGCATGTGCACGCAAGACAGTTGATACTCACAAGCATCTGTGAGAAATAAGAAAATGAAGATGTAATGAAAAGAACCAACTGGTCTGTACCTCAGGATTCTCCTTTATCTCTTTATTTGGATCTATGAGCTGGCCAGAGGCTGCTGCACTGAATGTAATTCTTGTAGAGAGTTCAAGTATGAGTAACACACAGGGTAGCAGATAACTAGTACAATCCATGAACTCACTAATATCAATAAATGGGCCAAGCTTCACCTCTTTGGGAGAAGGAATACATCTTTCAAACATACGCGTCATCTAACTAGTGTGCAATAAGCATTCAGACAGCCCAGAAGTACTCTTATAGATACCACAGAGCTATTTCCATGTATCATCAAGCCGAAAGCTTGAAGAAAGAATCAAAAGATGCCCAAAAAGCAATTTTGGGAATATTCAGGATTAAGATGAGTGAGTCTTTCAACAAATGAGCCCTTCCTTGCAGTAAGCATTTTAGCAGCCCTTTCCAGTTAATACATAAGCTATTCTATAGTCATAGAAGAAAATAGCAAACATAAGTCGAAATGTTAGTTTGACACAGATAATTTCTTAAACCACATTTGCTTCTCTCAGATTATGTTGTGACAACTGAAGGGCATGGCTGGACAGACAGGTAGGGTTGATTAAACTGACATATGCCAGTAACATACTGTCTTGGTTTGAAAGACAGGTACCTGCCAGCAAAAAGCTGGAATCTCCCTTTGAATAGAGAATGTAAACCCCCTCCCTCAGATTATTATAATTTTGCAATTGGAGGCTCTCAGGCAAAGATTTGGGAGTGGGAATAACAGTTCTTTACTAGGAATATTAGACAAAACAAAGAAAAATACAAATGTAATAGCACTAAGAGACAAGTAAAACAAAAACAACAAAACCCCAAAAAATGCCTTGACAGAGTCAGGGATGTGACCTGACACCCTGGGTGTCAGGGTGTTAAAGCAGTCCAGATGAAATCCTCCTTGAGTAGTAGAATGCAGTCTGTGAAGTAGAAATAGTCTTGTAGGAAAGTCCAGTGGTGACGAGAATGAGTCCCGTCTTCCTCTGGAGACAAATCCAGTGCAGGAAAAACAAGCAGGGCTTCTAGTACTCCCAGTCCTTTCGGAGCAGTGTCCTCGGACCGAACTGTCCTGTTCCCTGCCGTTCCCCAGGAGAAACCTGCGGCCCCCTTTTGTTTCAGTAAGTACCCACAAGTATCCAGCAATTAGTTACCTAGCAAAACCACCAGGAAAAAATTCCACAAACACAAAAGAAACAGATCCAACCCCCAACACATACTAATACATTCTCTACAGGAGAACCAGAGTGGCAACCTTGCTGTCACTCATGATGTTTCACTATGTATGTATGGCCACAAATGAAGTCCCTGAGGATGTCAAGGAATAAACAGGAGGACATAAAGAAGGGAAGCTTGTGTTATGCATGCACAAGTAGGGGAAAAAAGTCATTAGTCAAGAACTTCACTGTAGGAACACACAGGATGGTACAGTAGCTGGACTTGATGTCTCTTACAACTTGAGATATTATATGACTACTCTCACAGGACCCAGCTCTTTCACTCTTTGGTTTTTGAAGAAATCATTTGCTTTAAATCAAAATGGATACAAACCACATTCACAGAAGTCTGACAGGTCACCACTATAGATTCTGTGTTTAAAATCTCATTCATTTTACTTTTCCTGACTCTTGCAGAACAGAAGGACAAGCTTCAGAACAGCCCTTATGACTATATTTCATACAAATAGTGCACAAAAGACCTGGAATTTGGGTGCAACTAAAATAAGTCTTTGCAAATGAGAATGCTTATAAAAATGCCTTCTGAAAGCAAAACAAAACAAAAATCAACATGCCATAATTCTTCAAGATAGCTTTGAAAAGAAAAGCTTTGAAAGTTCATACATAGATTTGTCAGAAAACTTCTTCCTTCCATCCTGATCCTAACCAGAAACAAAACATATGAATGCATAAATAACTATATTTTCAATCAATAATCATAGTTACAGTGCTCCCTTCCACTCTTTCACTTACTGCAGCTCATCACACAGCTGTGTTTACTCTGTAGTGAGCCAACCAGGCATGTTTCTGCATCAATATGTTGTCCAAGCAAGTAGGATTCACTTGATATTTAAATTTCCAATTTAGAACTTATTGTAAAAGAAAAAATTAATCCTGGGATTGGCTTAATCTAAAGCTAAAGGCTTGTGCCAATACCAGAATAGGCATGTCTGTGCATGGACATTTCCCTGAGATCAAGCATTCAGCTTCTTCTCATGATGGAACAAAGAGAAATTAAATTTTGGTCTGACTTCACTGTGGAATTAATTCCTTCTCTTTGTGTGCCTAAGCAGTCTCCACCATGGATCTGAATATCACTGTTTCCATTACCCTTTCTCCAACCCAGGAGCCAAACCATAACCCTCAGAAGACTATGACAGGATTGCTGCAAGCTGCAACCTGCAACAGACTTCTGGAAAGCTGTACTGTTCAAACACCATGGATGTAATGGACTACATTCTTTAATCAACATTCCCTACAGGTTTTTATTGCTTTAAATATTATTTTCTAGTCCCTGTTAGTTTAAATTTGCATTGAAACTCTAAAGAACAGAAAACACTACATAATAATCTGTCTGGCCACCAGGAGTCATACTTCCCAGGTACAAGCTCTGTGAGTCCTGTGTTTGAATGCTGTGGGGTTTGTTCTGACTAACTGGACAAAGGTTGAATGTGCAATTAATCTATTTAGTTGTGGCCTGACATCTTTTTGTATTTTGTTTCTTTCATCCCAGGACTCTCCAAGTTTTCATTTTAAATAAATAGCTTCTACAGAGGAAATAAATATTCACAGCAGAAAGAAACAAGATGCTCTTTTCCTATAACTGTAGGGAATATCAAGCATGTGTATTCACAGCATCACAACACAGCACAGCCGAATTAGGCTTACAGTTCCAGACCCCATCTAATGGCCACTTGATTTTTGCATTAAAAACAGAAACACAGAACAATTTACTGCTCTCCATCCATCAGCTTTCAGTGATGTTAGAAATAAGGCTGCACTGTCCTTTGAGCTGTGAAACAAAGACAAGCAACAATTCTATGTGCACCAAAGAGCACCAGTTTACACCAAACTACAAATGAATGCCATATTGCTGAACTGTATTGAGTTTGAAAAAAACAGGGGGTGAGTAACTCACAGGGAACAGAAACAGCTGACTCATTGTTTCAGGCAAGTCTTCAGCAATCAATTAATTGCCTGATCAATGCAGCATGATGCAGGAAGCTTAATTGAAGAGAATTAATACTTGGGAAGCACATATCTCTGGGGGGATAACCACTGCCAGTAAAGTTAACAGCCTTTGGAAATGCAGCTGCATTTGTTTTAGGAAGAAAAATTATGTGAAACAAGATATAAGGACATCATGGATAGTTGACAGTCAGAGTAATATCCTTCAGCAGGGAGGGTTCAGACTGAGAATTTACTGAGACTCACAGACTCCAGTGGCAAGAGTGCTAAAATATACATGTCCATACTTGGAACCCAACAGCAGGAAGCCATGAATTTTTTTATCATGCCATCACAAAATTAAAGAGTAAAGAATATTCCTGTAGGTTGTGGGACTGTTCAGACTGGCTGATTAACTGATGAATATGTGAAATGAAGTGAATGTTAATGTTATGAAAGATGACCGTATGAGCCAACAATACCAGTTTTACTACTCTTCCTTCCTTGGAAACATAGGTTCCTTTTCCACACTAGAATACAGTAGGTTACAGGGGAAGAAATATATTAGTTGTCCTTGCAAAATAAAAAATGCATTTTGAGGAAAGACAAGCACATGCTTTTACACCTCGCTCTTTCTTAATCTCTCTGCAGCTCCATGTCACACCTAAATTCACAGTATACAAAGCCTTTTATACATTAGACACTTATTCTTTGTCCACTTTGCTATCCATAAAACCAGCTTTGGCCAACTCCAGGTCTGCAATTCTTTTGACTGGCCATGGGTGAGTTGTTTATAGGCATCAGGTCTGCGGTTCCAGCCTGTGCCCCAACTCTTCTCATCCCCCGCCCGTGTTCCTCTATGTCCTGTGTCTCCACTTCACTGCTCTCCTCTCATACTTATATTTCTCTATACTACATCATTATGCTAAAGCCATAAAACTGTGTAGGTACAACAGAAAGACAAACAAAAGTAGAACAAATTAGCCATAGACACCTGGTAAATTAGAAAAATTGCTGTTACAGCTACAGCAAGTGAAACAGACCTCAGGCAAGTCACCAAGAGTTCACTCAAAGCAAACCTGACATACCTCAGTCCTGCAGCCTTGAAAATTCAGCACAAAGCCTATGGCCTGTTACCAGCTAAGGCAATACTGTCTTGCAGGTCTACACAGGTAACAGTTTTCAAAGGAATTTTATTCCCAGTCAGACAACTGTTGGTGGGAGGCCCATGTAGAAATGCAGTAGACGTGAAACTGAGCATGTCAGTTTTAAGACATTCTTCAGAAGCATACAACACTGGTGACAGTAATCTAGATGGATCACTTAGAAAAACCCACTGTTCTGCTGGTGGATTCAGACCCCATTTGATTGTGGATAGCTACATGTTATTGCCTCTAGCTAGAGATATAAAATGAAGTGTGACGAAAAAAAAAGAAAGAAAATCCGCAGCTTACCTGGATACCTTGCACATTTTTGCTATGCAGGATTTGTTATGGAAGAAGGGAATTTGATGTGCAAGAGTTAATGACTCCAGGATATTAATATAGCCTTGTTCTTTCTGTGCCATTTCCAGTCAATGGCTTCAATTATGCCAGCACTCACCAAAGCACTTAATATCAGGTGGTCCCACATGTACTTATGGGTTCTTCAAGCAAAGATAATGAAAATGATACAATAAGGGACTAAATTCCTGAAGACTTGCTGATCCTCAGATCCTATTGCAAGATGAACTGGAGAGCACGATCCCTCTATTTGGATGCTGTGCTACCTGCACTGTGGGTGCTGTTCCCTGGAGTGATACTTCCTAACAGGATTGTAAATCAAGACAAATCTTGGAACCTCGTTTCAGAAAAGAGACCGTGCCTGGACTGTGAGCCATGGTGAAAGAGCTGTGTGCTGGGTTGCTCAGGGCTACCACAAGCCCAGGCAGCCACTAACATGAACACATTTCCTCAATATTCCTCTATCAGGCTGACTCCTGTCTCAGCATTTAAGGTATTTCTTGTGGTAAATAACAGGCTATTACACAGAGTGTGAGGTAGGTGACTGCCAGAGTAGATTAAAACTAAACAAAGCCAAATTAACACTTGCTGCTTTTGCTCATTTCATTTCTTTGCAGACACACTACAATGATAACAAACCTCTCCATGCTGCTTAAGTAGAAATCAATACAGAGATAGAAAATGCTATTTCTACTGAAATTGGAGTTACAGCCTTCTTTAAGAAAAGCCTAGAAGAGGATGTGTGGCATAGGTAATTAGAAACATTGCTTTGAAAACCTTACCCTTTAAACACAGCTTGAAAGCAATTTTACCTCTGTGCTTTTATTTCCTAAGGACTTCTTAACCTCCTTGCTTTAATACATTAAAACATCATAGTTAGTGCCTATGCAAACCCTTTTTGTCAAGTTGACATCAATATATTATCATGCCATCCTGATTATTGTACATCTGAACTTGAATTACATTGCTAACCAGCACAAACTCCTGCAAAGAACCCAGACATTAAAAAGGAAGGAAAATATCTTCATTTTGCTGTTTAACCAATAACCAAGGTCACTTTAATCTTGTGGGAATGGGATGACTTCTTTTTTTCAGCACCCCAACACTTTAATTCAAGCATATTTCTTTAGTTTAATGTTTTCCTGCCTGCATTTCTGCACAATTAAAGCACTTCAATATGGTCAACGATGTTAATAATATCCATTTATCTTAGGTAAATTGGCAAATGCTCAGTAATCACCCACTTGTTTTTAGCAGCAGTCCCCATCCCTCCTTGCCTTGTGGGTTTTTTTCACCAAATACACTGGAAGTTGAGCCTGGATACTACAGCAGGTAGTAAAATAGTAATAAATACACTCTCAGGAAGCTGTGGCTGTAAGAACTCCATTACCTACAGAGTCTATTGTAAATTATGTATTGCTGTTTAGTATTCTTGACATTTTTAGTAAGTGCAATAAAACACCTTTATAGAGTTGGAAAGAACTGTATGCCAGCTCAAGGAAAAAAAAAAAAGAACAAATTAAAGATGCAATTGTTTTATCTAAAATAGATTTCTCCAGTAGATTACTACTGAAATACAGACTTTTTCCCAGTCTGCTAAGCAGGATGAAAACCTGGAAGGCTCCATATGTCTTTCAGCCAGCCATTAGATTAGAATATAAGGTGCAGAAAGAAAATTGCAACTGCTAAGTTCAGAGCTACAGCAAGGAGTTATATTTGCCACCATTTTAAATATAAACAGAGGGACTGGAGGGTCAGAGGTATCCATCAGAAGCTCTGAAGAGGGCAATCAGCATCCCCTAAATCCCCAGAAACATTTCTGTGCCAAAATCTACGACTTGCAATTATTTTGTTTGAGTGAGACAAAATATTATTTAGAATAACGAGTAAGAAACTAGCTAACCGGCAGACTTTAGATTTCTATCAGCTCTAAAGCACAACCAAGCTATGCTCTGCTTTCCTCAGTGGTCACAGTCCAAAGGAGCTCTCTGTTACAACTAAGGCTGAAGTCCTATAAAGAAGGTTTTAATTTTTGCAGGCATAATGTGAGGTTGCATCTTCACATCTACTATTAAATACAGCTATCACTCTGACTACACCCTTTCCGGCTAGCTCATAACAAGAGCAAAGTAAGCAGCTAGAAATTGAGTTCACTCCTTTTCCCTTGTACTTAGGGTCTTTTCAGCTTTGGTGACATTACAGTAAAACAAATTATTAGATTGTTCGACATCAAAACAGCTCTCTGTATCTTTCCTGAGGTAACTTGGTATTTACCATTCTGTTTGATGTTAGACAGAAACACACCCTTTTTGGTCCCCAAAACAAGTATATAATAAGGTTCTAATCATGAAACTGAACTTAAGCTGTGCTAATCAAAGTCATAACTTGAAGAAATTTTCCTATGTTTCCTATGTAGAGAAAAATTACCTTGACTTCTTCTAAAAAAATCCCTGGAACAGATTCTTCTGTTCCTGAGGAACACTTCTGGTCCACCCCCCTGTTCTGGCTTGAAGAACAGAGTTTTGAGACAGGAGACTGTTACCTGACTAACAGGAACCCTGAGTCCTTCAAGAAAAAGAGTATCTTTTTAAAGGGGTGCCCACAAAAACATCAACCTCCCTACATCCCACTCAAAAGAAGATGCTCACTGAAAGGCTGTTATCTACATGCAATATTATGTTAAGAAGGCAGTATGTTTTGAAATGTCTTGTTGATGATCTCCTCCAAGATCCCTACCTCAGCACCAGAATGAATTCAGATGTGACCTGCATATGTCTGCAAATGCCTGCTACTTGCTCATAATGTATTTACATCAATAAGAGAAACATTTATGCAACAGACAACACCTATTTCATGTTGCTGTCTGCCACACATGTTCACCAGGACTCAAAAATTCCTAAAGCAAAATCCCACTTGAATTTACTTCTGAAGTCAAGGTTGTAAGGAGAAATGCTGGGTTTCCTTGAACTTCTGCTTTACAGTGTGGACATTCTGGGTGTGCAGCTTTTGCACAGACATTGCACTCATGGCCTTCTCCCCAGGCCAGTGAGACCCAAGCAAGCTGCCTCCAGGCTAACCAAGGGAGCCTAAAAACAAGGGACAGATGTGTGTGGCTGAAGCAAAGGTGAAATAAGTGCAGAGCTCCAGGAGGACCAACCATGTCAGCTCCAAACCTGAGTAACAGTCAGAGTAGGAAGTCAATCTGCTTTGAATTTTGCTGCCATTTCCCTGGTTGCTGTTGGACTCGAAACCAAGTTGGACACACCAGCTCCTATTCAAAAATCTTATATTCATCATAGTCCTTGTCATGTCAAACTAATCACCTAGCTGGTGAATCCATGTTTGTTCACATCCTTCTGGCTTGGCATTCCAGATGGATACAAGCAAGGCAGAGCCCAGACCTGCAGGCTGGGGGCACGTCCGTGTGCCCCCTTTCCACACCCCTCCACACCCCAAGCTCCCCAGGGAAGCTGCATTCACACAAACAAAAACAGATCAAAAAAACCCCATCTGCTGTAGCAAGACTAAAGAAAAATTACCCATCTACCACGGTTATTTTCAGAATGAAATAAATGCCACGTCATCCTGCATTAAATAGTCTAACCTGGAACAACTGATGTCTAGTATCACTCAGTAGTGGTTTTGTTTTCTTCATATATCTTCTTTAATAGATGACCTGTGAATCCGCTCTTCAATTAAACAAATGCTCTTCATTTTAATTATTGTTTTCAATTGGTTTAAGTCTGTGTATTAATAAGCAAGACAAAAAGTGGTTATTATTTAAATTACATTTTCTTCAGGGATGTGTGCTTTGCCTTAAAATAAGCCACTTGAAATTATGACTATATGTACTGAAGTCTAAACCAATATAATTATATTTATTGAAATTAAATGAATACTGGTGAGGCTGCACCTCAAATCCTGTGCTCAGTTTTGGGCCCCTCACTAGAAGAAAGACACTGAGATGTTGGAGCACATCCAGAGAAGGGCAATGGAGCTGGGGGAGGGTCTGGAGCACAAGTCTGATAAGGTGTGGCCGAGGGAACTGGGGGTGTTCATACTGAAGAAAAGGAGGTTCAGGGGGGACCTTATCGCTCTCTATAACACCTGAAAGGAGATTGCAATCTGTTAGGGGTTGTGCTTTTCCTGCAGGTAATAAGCATCAGAACAAGAGGAACTGGCCTCAGATTGCACCAGGGGAGATTTAGATTGGATATCGGCAGAACTTTCTTAATGCAAAGGTTTGTCAAGCACTGGAACAGGCTGCTCAGGGAAGAGGTTCAGTCACCATCCCTGGAGGTATTTAAAAGATGTGCAGGTGTGGCACTTGGGGACATGGTTTAGTGGTGGGCTTGGCAGTGCTGGGTTAATGGCTGGACTCCCTAATCTTAAACATCTTTTCCAATAAAAATTATTCTGATTCTATGACTGTGAAATAAATATTTACTGGTTAAATTTTTATAGAAATGCAAACTACTGAATTGGTTGAAGTTACCAATTTCTGACCTGAAACAAGAATTTTCTGAAGTTATAAAGAGAGGCATTGGACTCTCTTTTCCAGGTTCAAATATTAATTTTCCAAAGGGAAAAAAAAAAAAACAACATTTAATCAACTGTCAGTTAAAAAATTTTTCTTTTCAAAAAGTAGCAAACTTTCTCTTCTTCTGGTTTAGGAAAATGATATATTTAGAGCAAATAAGTTCCAGTAGTTTTAAAATCCTAAAAGGCATGATGACAAGAAATAGCAAGGTTTGCTAAGTAATTAATGGTAATATTTCAAGTGTTTGTTAAATAATGTTTTGAATGAGACATTTTTCACTAACTTTTTTCTTTGATATATGTACCATACTAAAGGTAGCTTTATGAAATTAATCATTAAAATGTTTCTGTGCATATAATTGAATTTTATTGCCATTTAAATATAATTTGACACAAATTGCACATAAAACATTAATCATCTAGCAGAAAGGAAATGTATCATTCATCATCTTACATAGTGAAAATGTGAGACATAAAAGATCAGAATAAGAATATGTTAAGCTAAGTTATTACTTACCAACACATATATATACCAAACCCTATATATATATATATATTTACAGGTATAGCTGTATGTCTTTGTATCCAAACATATGGTTTAACAACTGTTGTCTTGGTTAGTAGAAAAATGTCAAATTTATTCTATAAACATATTCTTTCCCAAATCAAGACGTTTTACTGGTTCTTTGCCTGTAAAGGACAAAGCTATCTTTGGTAAAACAATTATGATCATAAATTGAAAACAAGGTTATAATAGATTATTTAAATAAGGCTGCCCACTTACTGATTTAAGTTATTAATAGAATTGTCAATTTACATCATTTTTAATTAAACTAATTCAGTCATGCAAGGATATTTTTTATCATTAAAGTATTCCAGAAGATTTACAGAAAATTGAATTAGAAGCCTATCTGCTCAAAAATTCGCAAAAAAATAACACAAGTTATTTAGAAATAAATATATTTGTAGCAAATATTTTCTGTAGAAAAAAATCACATTTTGCTTCCGATTAGCATATTCCAGAGCCATGTTGTGGGGTGTTCCTGAAGACCCCATTTTCTGACTCCTCCTTTGCCCTATGCATGATATGGTGTTTTCTACTTGACACATTATTTAATACGTATTTTCTGTTACAAGGTGGATCTAAGTCAAAATATGGTAATTTAGAAACATGTTATAACTTGACTCTTTCCAGACTGCAGTGAAACAGAAATATTCAAAATGAAAATTATTAATTGTGCCTGTAGCCAAGATCAGATCTGGAACAACCAGCTAGGACTTTAACATTTTGTCTTGGTTTGAAAGA